>JAMXBD010003646.1:0-109385 GCA_024138025.1 Combretum micranthum | reverse complement strand
GAAGTTTCTTACGGTATGGAACGGTTCACGTGCCATTATAACCATACCCCTTTGCTCCACGAAGCTACGTTCGTTTCCGAAATGATAGACGTCAGTTTTCCCGATTTTGGAATTCCATAGCCAATTATATATCTATGCCCACAATGAGCCAGCAGATCACGGACGAGATGAGGATATTTCCAAGCCAGTCAAGATTCGAATGGCCTGATAAGAACATCCCGAATCAAAAATGATCTCACATAAGAGACCTGACCAAGAATGAAGTGATGGAAGTATCCGATGAGAGTGTGCGTCACAGATGGAGTTTGATCAATGGAAGTCAAGCACGTCTAGGAATCGACCCTCCCGCAAAGGAAAAAGAATGATGGTCCGAAGCTACTTGAAGCTGTTCGAAACTAAGAGGCCAAGACGACTTCTAGACCCAACCACCATAATGCAACTCCCTCACCATGAGAAAGATCGAAGAAGGAAGGAATGATCCACATGATTAATCCCATGTGTCTAACAAGAATCTTTTAACCAAATCGACTTAGGATATAGGATCATCAGTAGTTTAACTTAGCTTTCGGAAAGTGTTCAACATTTGTTGTATTTTGAATCTCTTTTGCAAGCCTTGATTTCTTTAATGTTGGGATTTCATTCCCTTCTATTGCTTTTTAATTAAATATTTTGTGTTTAAACAAATTCATCTCTTGATTTAGTTGCTTAAACTTCTTTTTATAATATTTCCTTTATATGTTTATTTCTTGAAAGCTTCCGCAATTTCCATAACTTAGTATGTAAAAGACTTAACAATCTAGTATTTACGTAAACAATTAAAACAGCCGACTTAGAAGGGGACGACCAAAGATGAGGCAGGCATCGAATAACCCGCTGAAGAAGTTGACCAACCAGAAGTACCCCCTGTGGCTCCTGCCCCAAACCCGCAAGGCGATCTCCAAGCCACTCTAGGTCAATTAACACAGCTTCTTAATGTCTCAGTTCAAAAACAACGGGGATATGCCACCACCGGCGCCAGCTCAAGCACCACCCCAGCAGGCACCTCAAGCATCTGTACATGGACCAGCAACACCTGATGCTCAATCACATACAGCGCCCTTGCTGCCTCACCACCACCTCGACCATACAGAACTTCACTCCCAGATTTTATCAAAAGTAACCGTTACTTTGACGGAGCTTTTGGGAAACCAGATGAAGCTGAAGATTGGCTCGTGCAGATAGAATGATCTTTTGCCGCCTATGAAGTTCCTCATCATCTTCGAATAAGCTATGGTACCTATATGTTGAGGTTTAATGCCCGCGTCTGGTGGGAGTCCAAGAGTAGGGAATTACCGCCACCTATCACTGGGATATGTTTTGGAATGAGTTTCTCGAAATTATTTCCCTGGAAGTTTAAGAGTAAGGTATAGTGCGGATTTCTTGCACATATCCTAGAAAGGAAAATCCATAGAACAATATGAGCGGAATTCAGTCAACTCCTGCAGTATGCTCCGGATTCTTATAAGTATAGTGAGGAGCTGAAACGATAAGTGTTCCTAAATGGGTTAGATGAGAACTTCAGGATGCGGTTAGAAGAGTTTGACACCCACACCTTCAGGAATTGGTTGAAAGAGCAAGAATTGTTGAAGGGGCAAGAAAAGGAAAGCTGGGACTTCTGAGAGAAAGTGCATGTGTTTGGAAGAAATTTCAACCAGGAACAAGCTCCAATTTTCCTTCTAAGAGGTTTTAAACTGATTAGCCACTTTAAGGGAAATTCAATGGACAAGGATAATTCCAAGGCAGCGGTAAGTTGTTGGAAATGCAAAGGGGCGCATTACCCGAAGAGATGCCCCTTCTCTAGACAAGTGTTATTTCTATGGTGACCCGAGCCATAAGATTCTGGATTGCCCAAAGAAAGCTTCTATGACTTGTTTTGTATGCAAGCAAACAGGACATTTTTCCAACAAGTGTTCCAAAAGAAATCTCACAACAATCGACCTGTTGGATCTTCAGGAAGACTTGCCCCGACAAGGAGTGGGAATGGAAGCGGAAGTCGTTCCGCACCATCTATGCATGGGCTGAGAATTTACAATCTTGAAGGGCAATGGGTTTATGAGGAGGATGCCGGAAGAAGGAGTAGAGTTGGCTGCCCTGTGAACTATGGAGAGGAGTATGACTATAGCTTGATTACAGGTTAGCCTCACCTTTAAAATATATGTTGTTTTGATATCTGTTAAGTATAAAATTATGGTGTATGTTGGAAATAATAGATGACTAGGGAACCTTATAAAGGCAATAAGAATAGTAACACGCGCGTCTTGAACGCAAGGAACCATACAAATAGGGGACCTAACTGCCTATACCCTCTTTGATACCGGTGCAACTCATTCCTTTATTGCCGCTAGTATAGCCTTAAAGATCGGTTTACCTATCCCACAACCCCAACAAGTTTTCTTATAAAAACCCCACCGGTAGTGTGGTGACTACCAAAGAAGTAATAAGGAATTGCCCCATGAGGATACAAGGCCATGAGGCAACTACCAATCTTATAATAATAGAAATCAACAAACATGAAGTAATTCTCAGAATGAGTTGGTTGTCCATGGTGGAACAACAAAGGTAGATTGTAGAATAAAAGGGTGGAATTCATGGGACAAGACGGGATGAAAAGCTACGTTTTTGGAGAGAATCTGCAACTTCTAAAGTTTGGAGTTAAGTTCGTTCGAGCTAATGAAGAAGTTGAGGAAGGAGTTGAAAGTTATGTGGGAAGTACGGAGGAGGAACTTCCAATCACTATCGCCTTGATCTTTTGGGATCAACTGATATCCCATCACCCGTCATACATGTCCGAGAAATGATATCCTGTTCCAACCAAAAGTCACACTTGGGAGAGCTTGGCGTACAGCTTATTATCTCGTAAGGTTTGCAATGCCAACCGAAGATGCTCCTCGTGTTGTTCTTTGGTCTTTGAATATATGAGGATGTCGTCTATAAAGACTATTACGCACTTATCCAAAAGTGGCTTATAGACCCTATTCATCAGGTCCATAAATGCAGCTGTTTCATTAGTTAGTCAAATGACATCACCAGAAACGTAGTGCCTAACGAGTACGAAAAGCCATTAGCATCTCAACTGATGATACCCCGAACATAAGTCAATATGTGAGAACACACAAGCTCCTTGCAGCTGGTCAAACAAATCATCGATTCTTGGCAAGGGATATCGATTTTTGACAGTCACCTTATTCAATTCCCGGTAGTCGATACACAATCTCATCTATCCGTCCTTCTTCTTCACAAACAAGACGGGTGCGCCCCATGGCGATACACTTGGTCTTGCAAATTTCTGGTCCAGAAGTTCTTGTAACTGCGTCTTTAGCTCCTTCAACTCAGCCGGTGCCATCCGGTATGGCGCTTTAGATATCGGTTCGGTATTTGAAGCCAACACAATCTCAAAGTCGATTTCTCTTCTTGGCGGTAATCCGACAAAATTTTGGGAATACATCCAAGTATTCGTTCACCACTGGAATATCTTTTTCCTCACGGGTTTCCCCTTCGTCCAAGACACCCTCAATCGGTATTATTTCTTCATCCTCCATCATCAGCTCAAACGTGCTTAGATCAACCCTTCTTGGGACTAAGTTTTCTCCACAAATTCTACTTTTTCTCCCGATTGATCATAAAACACACGGTCCTCTTTTGGCAGTCCACTATTGCTTTCACCTTACTTAGCCAGCTCATTCCGAGGATGACTTTGTATTTGCTCATTTCCAACATTATTAAATCACTTTTGGAGTGGTGGTCGTGGACTTCACATGGACAATACTTTATCAGTTCTCGGGTTGACACAATACTCCCTGTGGGGGTCTTAATCCTCAAGCTAACTGTGGTTGTGGCTATAGGCAATCCAAGTCGTTGGCCAAACTATTGGTGATGAATGAGTGGGTTGCTCCCGTGTCAAATAAGACATAAGCCTCCACGCTATTCACTCGAATGTGTCCTGAGGCCAATAAACACCCGTCACATAAGAAACCCTACGATACTCTTAAGGCTACCTACATGGGGTTACTACTTCCAGCTTTCCATATCATGTTCGATTTTATTAAAAAAATAATTCAATTAAATGACTTGAATTTCAACTCAGGAGAGGTTTACGTTACTAACCTGTTACCAAGCCGCCATCAGCATTCTCGCTTTGATCCAAAGCTGCCAACTCTACTTCCTCATCTTCGTCTTCTTCCACCATCCATTGGCCTCCAAATTGTACAGCCTCATCCATGCATCGCGGAAGCTGCTCGACTCCCGCTCTTGTTACCAGACCTCAAGGGGTTGGTATTACTCGAGGCTCCGAAGGATCGGGTGGCCACGCTTTTTCGTTGTGAACATTCGGAAGCTAAGTGCCCTTTCTCCTTGCAAATGAAGCAAGTCACTGCCAGTTTCTTCGGGCACGTAAAAACCATGTGGCCAGCATCACCACAAAAGTAACACTTGTTTCTCAACTGCGGGCATTGCCTAGGGCACGTCCCCTTACATTTCCAACATGTGACATTGGTCTTGAACTGGGTCGGCTTGCTGCTAGACTCCTCTTTAAACCCTTGGTACGGCCTGTACCTTTTTCCTTTAAACCCTGAGCTTGAGGCATCAAACGGCCTCTTCCCGAATACTCTTTTCAGGCTCCTGATACTTCCTTTTCCTAGCCCCTTCAATGACCCGAGCCTTTTCTACCATCTCAGGGTAGGTTCTTACTCCGAACTCTTCCAACTTGCGCAGTTCCTCGTCTAAGCCTCCCAGAAATACCTGCTTCTTTAATTCTTCACTATCCCTGAAAGATTCAGGGGCATACTGCAGCAAGTGAACAAACTCAGTTTCATATTGCTCTACTGTTCTCCCTTTCTGCTTTACATGAAGGAAATCAGCACTATACTTCACCCTCAAGCTAGAGGGAAAATAATTATTCAAGAATTCCCGGCGAAAGGTTTCCCAAGTGGCCGGGGAAGTCAAATTCCTTCTCTTGGAGTCCCACCAGACTCGCGCATTGTACCTTAACATATACGTCCCATATTCCAACTGCAAATAAGGTGGGATCTCGTATGCAGCAAAAGAACGTTCAACTTGAGCCAACCAATCCTCAGCTTCATCCGGCTTGCCGAATGCCCCATCAAAATACCGGTTGCTCTTAATGAAGTCCGGTAAAGAGCTTCGGTGGGGTCTCCTGTATGGCGGGGGTGGCGGCAACTGCACATTATAGGAATGCTCCTCTTGTGGAGCAGGTGCCTCTGCAGTCATTTCCCGATGATCTGCGGGCGGCGGATGTGGGGCTGAATCCCGGGCACTTTGACCTGGGTGTGGGTTCTGTACTGGATTTTGATTCTGGATGAAAGTGTTCAGAGATTGGCCAATTGTCCAATCGCATTTAGCACATCACCCTGTTGGTTTTGGGGTGCTACTCCTTGGGGGTTAGGTTGTTGTATAGCCGGTTGATCGGCTTCATTAGAATTAGACCCTTGTCCCTGGTTCCGAGTTCGTCGGTTTCGTCTGCTTACACAATGTTTAATGGATTTTTAGTATCTTTAGGGGTTTTAGGTTTCGAAGGAATAAGATTAATAACAAGTTCAGAAGTTGCGAAAATCTGGAATTTAAACTTAGAAGGAAAAGGAATGCATAATTCCATAAAGTCATAAGATGAGTCATAATATCAATCCATAAAAGAAAAATAAAGAAAATTAAAAGAATCACAAGGGAAATAGAAGAATCCACACATAGTGTAACCAATTGATATTTCACAACAATAATGCGAATGAGTGAATGCTTATGCAATCTATATGCAGTTAATGTTCTCTTATGTATCATGACTAGAATGCGTACTTTTCACAACTCCATTTCTTTGAAACAAAAGTGATCCTTTTCATTTCTTTAGCGAGCCATACAAATATTACATCAAATTTTAGTTCCCAAAATTTGGCTAGCTAAGCTCCCTTCCTATTCTAATCAATTTCCCTATTCCCGAAAACATGACAAAATACAGGGAAAAAGAACAAATAAAATACTAACTATCCTGAAATCCTAAGGCAAATTGGCATCCCGCATTGCCTACTACAAAAATAAGAAAGTCAGGACTCCTCTTGGACTTCATGGGTTAGCTAACATCCCGGTCTCTACTCATCACTAGAGTCATCGGGGGTCGGGCTAGGAGGTCGTCTCCTGCTGGTAGAACCACCATCGTCCTGTCGGACGAACAAGCTAAGATACTCCCCGTGGTCATCCTCCGCTTCCTAGCGGGTCGGACTAGAGGCTCTGGATCTTCACTTTTTCTTCTTCTTCTTCTTCTTCTTGCCCCTCTGCGGGCTTACTTCTTCCTCCTCACCTCCTACCTCGGGCTCACCTAGTCGGTTCACCTCTACTTCAGGCTCTCTCACAGGCTCTTCTGCCACATTTTCAGCCTCCATAGGCACTGGGGCCTCCGGTTCCACTACTGCTAGGTCAAGCACAGGTGGGTTCTCACCCTCCATATACACATCTCTCCATACCCTGGAATCTACCTCGGGTTCTACCCTCCCACTATCGGTATATCCAACATCCGGTTAAAATCCCATATAATTTGATCGGGTTCTGGGTTTACCTGCATTTCTGGTTCAACAGGCGGGGTAGGGGTCCTAGGTACCTCATTCTCTTCCCAGTTTGGGATCCTCTTCTCCTCTTCATCCTCTCCAATCACAGGCGCTCCATTCAGCTGCATACCTATATCAATAGCTGGAGGTGGAGCTATCACTCGAGGGGGAAGGATATCTAAATAGATCGCATGCCAGGTGATGTGATTCCATGCATCAGCTAAATTCCAGTCAGGATGATCATATAAGTTATCATGAGCATAACATATAAGGGTCCTATGGGGATCCATACCCTAAAATCTGGAGGGGTTCGGGTTCCTCCACCTTTCAAGATAAATGTGGCTTCTCTCGTCATGGGCTCACGCCCGTAATCAACCATGATCCTCTCTAGAGTATAGATTGTCTCTAACTTTGTCCAGCTCCTTCTTCCCATAGGATCATACCTCAATTGATCCACTACTGAAGCCCATCTGGTATATCTCAGCCCATCCTTCCATAACTTGTACATTTCCCCTATGGTCCGGGGATGTCTGGCTAAGGCAAAATCTCACACAGTTCTCTTAGCCTCAGTCTATATTCTACCATCGTTTCATCATTTCTCTTTGTAAAATTTTGGCCCTCTCCCTGGTCTCACCCAGGGAGACCTACATCAAAACAATACTACTAATCAGACTTAGCAAGAAAACGTTTTTAACTCCATTTAACCTATTAGTTAGATTTCTAGGTCCGGTTTCTTTTAATTCTATTGTCTTGTTTTATAACCTAGTGCTCTGATACCAACTTAAACTGTCACGCCCCGTAGGGTATTCTAAACGTAACAGCCCGCCACATACTAAGTAAGACTCTCGAGTTCCCTACCCGGGGCCTTCGGAAGTCTTAAGTAGATGTAAAGCGTTCCTTTACGACAATAGAATACTTCAACAAATGGAGTTAAACAGTTTAACGAGGCATTCATTAGCCATAGATAATAAATCAAAACGCATAATTTAAAGTTTACAAGATCTAAGGGGCATTCCCCCGCAAAAGAATAACAGTCTATTACAGTCATCCAGAGTCTTTAGTTTCCAATGGAAGTCTATACAAAAAGGAATGGATTAAACTTCTATGGGAAACTCCTATCTCCGGTACCTGCGCTGTGGCTTGTCTCGGCCTAAGCCATATAAAATCATGCTGCAAAAGATAGAAACTATGGGGGCGTAAGCTAACTAGCTTAGTGAGCAATACTTCCATAACGCAATTAAACATTTCAGTCAAACAAGTAATTATTCAGGCAAGTGTATGCATCAAACAAATGTGATCATCAAACATATGACGTCCGGAAATCATATGTGGATGGACTTACGCCCTCCATCCCGGGTTAGCAGATTAACGAATCCTGCGGTACGACGCCGTTTAAGCTCACGGTCAACTAAAACTTCGTTTTATGGATCACGATTAACCAACAATTTCGTTTTATGGATCACGATTAACCAACAATTTCGTTTTATGGATCACGATTAACCAACAAATGCGAATGCTCCAACCCCATCGTGACATGAATGAATTCAATTTAAGTTGGAGTCGAATATTCATTAATTCAATTCTTTTAAGTGACCAACAAGTATTCGCAGACATTCATCATAAGATACTAAAACAGTCAATATCTTAACACCCGGTTTCGATATTCCTTAAGCTCCATTTCACATATCAACAATAACAACATAAACAATTCCCATATACCCCATCATGCATATACAATTTCTTTTATCTTTGCCTACACACTAGTGCCACTACATTACAATCACATCATTAATTGAGAGTGGAAGTAAACTCACTCGGCCATTGGACGCCAACTTCTAATAATATAGTCGGGAGGTAGAGTGTCGTCCTGCTCGGATCACCTACCAAGCAAGAATAATCCTAATGAGATTCTCATCATGTAACTAAATCAAACTATACATCTAGACTAGTTGAATTCGGATTTCTCGCTATTTGCGGAAGTCCCGACTTAAAACGGCCATAACTTGGTCATTTTAACTCGGAATTTCGCAAATTTTATATCGATCTTCATCTACTTCGAAAGATCTATCTATTTCTAATATTAAATTCAAGTTTTGAAAATAGTAAGGTCACGGAACAGTGGGATCAGTTCTGTTCCGCAATTGATCCAATTTCGAAAATGTGCTTTGCTTTTGATAAGAAATGTTCCTAGTTGGTGATTCATGCATGAATGATATAGGAATGATCTACTAATGTGTATGCCATGTAATGAACTCAATATGTGCATGGTCATGATAATTTTTGTGGTAATAAACCCTTATGAACTCCTAAGTGTTAGAAAATCTTTCAAAGGTTATTTCTAGTAGACTATTTTTCCACATTATACTCCTTAGGGTTTCTTTGGCTTTTAGTCTTGTAGTCCACTTGTTTTCTATCTAAAAATAAGTTCCCAAAGTCTATAATAGTCATGGCCTCCATTCATGCATAAAAATTCACATTTTTCATTTGGTAAACATGTTTTAAATAAGCTACTTGTAAAATCCGAATTTTCCAAATTTCATTTTCTTGCATTTTTCTTAAGGAAAATCTTGTCTAATATTAAAAAGTGAAGCTCCAATATTATTATCTAAGGACTTCATTTAGCTTATAAAATATCCAATTTAGACTAAATACTAAGTGTTCTTGTGGCATGAACCTAAGTTACGAATTTTAACCATTGATCAACATACCAATATCTTTCTCTTAACTCCACTACTTGTTTTATATTCCTATGATGCCTAAACTCATCCAAGCTTATAAAAATCATTCCTTCAATATTCCTATTATACATACCCTTCATTTTTCTTGTGAAATATGAGTTTAAAGTTGATTTTGGGGGTCTTTAAGGTAGGGTTTCCATTTCATCCGAATTTTCAACTTTTCATATTTGACAAAGTCCTTCCTTTTTCAATGTTCTTGCCTTCTATATGTGAAGATCTACTATCTAACATCTCTATACATGAACAAGACTTCATTCTTATGATCATCAAAGCATATAAAACAAAATGAACCTATGATCATGCATGTACATGAAGTTGTGAATGTCTAAACCTTAGATCTACTACATATGATATATAAAGCATGGATCTCATGGCATGAACAACAATATATGTACAAGATCACTACTTTACATGCATGAACAAGATGAGATCTTAACAAAAACACATCTAAACATTAGATCCATGTCTTGTGATGGCTTGACATTCTTGTTCATGTGTTTCCATGTCCCTAGCATAGCTCATTGGGATTTAATGAGGAAACACACAAGATATGGTCTTGCCATTACAAGAACTAGGAAGAACAAGACTTGAATCAACATACCAAAGGAGTCTTGAGATGGAAATGGAGAAGAAACAAAGTTGAAATTGTAAGGGAATGGGGGAGGGGAGTGCTCGGCAATGAGAGGGAGAGAAGAGAGGGTTTTGATCCTTTTTCAAAAGTTAAAATGAAAGAAATGAAGAGAGAGAGAGAACATTTAGTATATATATCAAGTAATTAGGGTTTAGCTTTACTAAATGGAGTAAAAATAATTAAATGAGAGGGGAAATTGAGGGAGGGGCGCCGGCCATTCATGTGTGTGTGTGTGTGAGTTTTGAAAAAAAAATTGAATTTTGTAATTTAGTAAATGAAAATGTAATAAATGTAATAATTATTTAGAGACAAAATTTCTTGGAAAAGAAAATTGAAATGAGTAGTTGTAAGGATGTAAGAATAGGGTATGGGTAGTGTGTAGTGTAGGTTGTACTTGTGAATAGTAGACAAGACATCTACTTTACCGGTTGTTCCGAAAACACGGGAAAAGCTATAACTGTAATTTTATAGCTCGGAAAATTAAAATTGATATTTTTGGAATCCTTATAAAATTACGGTTCTAATGAATATTCCGGAACATTTTTCTGAATCCGTGGCCCGGGGCACGCTTTTCCGTAATTGGGCTCGGGAAGGCCCGGAATTGAAAAATTCCCGAATTTAAAACTTTCAAAGGTTTGAAATGTACTTTGGAACAATAATTCAAATTCATTTACTTCATAATATTTATTTTACTATGAAACCGAAGGAAAGCCGGATTTAGGGTTCCTAGGCTTCATTCACTAAACTCAACCTGATCGGATTAGGGTTTCGCTTCCAATTCCCGGGGTTTCCTAGCTACTGAGAATTACCGGGGTTTACAACCTCCCCACCTTAAATAAAGTTTTGTCCTCAAAACGGACTGACGTACCTTGTCCTTCAAATATCTCGGGGTACTTCTCCGGATTTCATCTTCCGCTTCCCAGGTTGCTTCTTCAAAGGCATGATTCCTCCATAACACTTTCACGTAGTGAATGTCTTTGTTTCGTAGCCTTTGAGTTTTCTTATCCAATATCTTTCACTGGGTGTTCTTCATATGTCAGGTTTTCCTTCAACTGGATTGGTTCCAATTCCAGAATCCTTTCTGGGTCGGCAACATATCTCCTCAAAACTGACACATGGAACACATTGTGAATCCCGGACAAATTAGGTGGTAGGGCTAGCCGATACGCCAGTCTCCGACTCTTTCAAGATCTCAAAAGGTCCAATGTATCTCGGGCTTAACTTCCCTTGTGTACGCATCCTCTTGATACTTTTAATCGGGTTTATCTTCAGGTACACATGATCACCCACTTTAAATTCAAGCTCTCGTCTTTTCAAGTCTGCCCAGCTCTTTTGTCGATCCTGGCTTCCTTCATTTTCCGCTGAATCAACCTACTTTATCGCGGCTTCCTGTACCAATTCCGGCCCAATTGCTACCTTTTCCACTTCATCCCAAAACAAAGGGGACCTACAACGCCGTCCATACAAAGCTTCATACGGAGGCATCTGGATGGTGGAGTGATAGCTGTTATTGTAGGCAAACTCGATTAGGTGTACATGACTATCCCAATTCCCTTTGAATTCCAGGCACACGCCCTTAACATGTCTTCTAGGGTTTGGATCGTCCGCTCAGACTGTCCGTCGGTCTGAGGATGGTAAGCCGTACTGAAATGCAATTTAGTACCCAAGCTCTTCTGCAAGCTGTCCAAAACTTGGACACAAATCTCGGGTCTCTATCTGAGATGATCCCTGCAGGTATGCCATGTAATCTTACGATCTCTCTGATATAATCTTGGCTAACCTTTCCATTGAATAGGTCATATTTATGGGTAGGAAATGCGCCGACTTAGTTAACCGATCCACTATTACCCATATTGCATCACAACCCGATGGAGTCTTGGGAAAGCCACAAACAAAATCCATGGATATTGATCCCACTTCCATTCAGGAATGGGTAAGGGCTTTAGCAATCCGCCCGGTCTCTGGTGCTCTACCTTCACCTGTTGGCATACTGCACTTCATTACATAATCTGCCACATCTCGCTTCATTCCATTCCACCAATAGCAACTTTTCAAATCTTGGTACATTTTGGTGCCTCCCGGATGCATGGTATACCCGGAGTTATGTGCCTCGCTCATTATTTCCTTCTTCAACTCCTCATCCTCTGGTACGCACAGCCTTCCGTTCATTCGGATCATCTTCTCATCACGGCAAAGTCAAGGTACTTTCCCGCTTGGGTTTCCCTTTTTATCTTTTGTATCACTTCGTCATACCTCTGTGCTTCTTTGATTCTTTCTACGAGGGTTGGTTCCAGCACCAAGTTAGATATCTCAAGCTCAGCACTTCGATCTATGAACTCGATCCTTAATTTCTCAAATTCCTTAATCAACTCCTTCTGACTTGTAATCAAAGCGGCTACTTCCCCGTGATTCTTCCGACTTAGGGCATCCGCGACTGCATTTACTCTCCCTGGACAGTAATTTATCCCCAGGTCATAATCTTTTATTAATTCCAGCCACCTCCTTTGCCTCATATTTCAACTCCTTCTGTGTGAACAGGTATTTAAGGCTTTTATGATCTGTGTATATCTCACACCGTTGTCCATACAGATAATGTCGCCATAACTTCAAGGCAAAGACAACTGCAGCTAGTTCCAAATCGTGCGTAGGGTAATTCTGCTCATGCGGTCTCAATTGCCGAGAAGCATACGCAATGACCTTCCGCTCTTGCATCAAGACGCATCCAAGACCATTTCTTGAAGCATCACTATGTACCGTGTAGACTTTTCCGGATCTGGTAAAACCAAAATCGGTGCCGACCAGTCGTCGCTTTAGTTCCTGAAAACTTTGTCTCTCTTGTCTGTCCAAATGAATTTTTCATTCTTTTGAGTCAATTGAGTCAGCGGCTTAGCTATCTTGGAAAAATCCTTCACAAACTTGCGATAGTAGCCAGCTAATCCCAAGAAACTCCTTACTTCAGTAACTGTTTGTGGTGGCTTCCAATCCACTATCGCCTTGATCTTTTCGGGATCAACTGATATCCCATCACCCGTTAACATGTCCGAGAAATGATATCCTGTCAACCAAAAGTCACACTTGGACAGCTTGGCGTACAGCTTATATCTCGTAAGGTTTGCAATGCCAAACGAAGATGCTCCTCATGTTGCTCTTTGGTCTTTGAATATATGAGGATGTCGTCTATAAAGACTATACACACTTATCCAAAAGCGGCTTATAGACTCTATTCATTAGGTCCATAAATGCAGCTGTGCATTAGTAGTCCAAATGACATACCAGAAACTCGTAGTGCCCATAACGAGTACGAAAAGCCGTCTTAGGCACATCCTCAGGCTTAATCCTCAACTGATGATACCCCGAACGTAAGTCAATACGTGAGAACACACAAGCTCCTTGCAGCTGGTCAAACAAATCATCGATTCTTGGCAAGGGATATCGATTTTTGACAGTCACCTTATTCAATTCCCGGTAGTCGATACACAATCTCATCGATCCGTCCTTCTTCTTCACAAACAAGACGGGTGCGCCCCATGGCGATACACTTGGTCTTATAAATTTCTGGTCCAGAAGTTCTTGTAACTGCGTCTTTAGCTCCTTCAACTCAGCCGGTGCCATCCGGTATGGCGCTTTAGATATCGGTTCGGTATTTGGAGCCAACACAATCTCAAAGTCGATTTCTCTTCTTGGCGGTAATCCCGGCAAAATTTCTGGGAACACATCCAAGTATTCATTCACCACTGGAATATTCTTTTCCTCACGGGTTTCCCCTTCATCCAAGACACCTCAATCGGTATCATCTTCATCCTCCATCATCAACTCAAACGAGCTTAGATCAACCTTCTTGGGACTAAGGTTTCTCCCACAAATTCTACTTTTTCTCCCGATTGATCATAAAAACTACAGTCCTCTTTGGCAATCCACTATTGCCTTTCACTTACTTAGCCAATTCATCCCGAGGATGACTTCGTATTTATTCATTTCCAACACTATTAATCACTTTTGGAGTGGTGGCATGGATTCCAATGGACAGTCCTTTATCAGATCTCGGGTCGACACAACACTCCCTGTGGGGGTCTTAATCCTCAAGCTAACTGTGGTTGTGGCTATAGGCAATCCGAGTCGGTTGGCCAAACTATGGTGATGAATGAGTGGGTTGCTCCCGTGTCAAATAAGACATAAGCCTTCCACGCTATTCACTCGAATGTGTCCTGAGGCCAATAAACAACCGTCACATAAGAACCCTACGATACTCTTAAGGCTAGCCTACATGGGGTTACTACTTCCAGCTTTACATATCATGTTCGATTTTATTAAAAAAATAATTCAATTAAATGACTTGAATTTCAACTCAGGAGAGGTTTACGTTACTAACCTGTTACCAGCGCCATCAGCATTCTCGCTTTGATCCAAAGCTGCCAACTTACTTCCTCATCTTCGTCTTCTTCCACCATCCATTGGCCTCCAAATTGTACAGCCTCATCCCATGCATCGCGGAAGCTGCTCGACTCCCGCTCTTGTTACCAGACCTCAAGGGGTTGGTATTACTCGAGGTTCCAAAGGGTCGGGTGGCCACGCTCTTTCGTTGTGAACATTCGGAAGCTAAGTGCCCTTTCTCCTTGCAAATGAAGCAAGTTACTGCCAGTTTCTTCGGGCACGTAAAAACCATGTGGCCAGCATCGCCACAAAAGTACACTTGTTCTCAACTGCGGGCATTGCCTAGGTGCATGTGTCCCCTTACATTTCCAACATGTGACATTGGTCTTGAACTGGGTCGGCTTGCTGCTAGACTCCTCTTTAAACCCTTGGTACGGCCTGTACCGTTTACCTTTGAACCCTGAGCTCGAGGCATCAAACGGCCTCTTCCCGAATACTCTCTTTTCAGGCTCCTGATACTTCCTTTTCCTAGCCCCTTCAATGACCCGAGCCTTTTCTACCATCTCAGGATAGGTTCTTACTCCGAACTCTTCCAGCTTGATCCGCAGTCCTCGTCTAAGCCTCCCAGAAATACCTGCTTCTTTAATTCTCACTATCCCTGAAAGATTCAGGGGCATACTGCAGCAAGTGAACAAACTCAGTTTCATATTGCTCTACTGTTCTCCCTTTCTGCTTTACATGAAGGAAATCCGCACTATACTTCACCCTCAAGCTAGAGGGAAAATAATTATTCAAGAATTCCCGGCGAAAGGTTTCCCAGTGGCCGGGGAAGTCAAATTCCTTCTCTTGGAGTCCCACCAGACTCGCGCATTGTATCTTAACATATACGTCCCATATTCCAGCTGCAAATAAGGTGGGATCTCGTATGCAGCAAAAGAACGTTCACTTGAGCCAACCAATCCTCAGCTTCATCCGGCTTGCCGAATGCCCCATCAAAATACCGGTTGCTCTTAATGAAGTCCGGTAAAGAGCTTCGGTGGGGTCTCCTGTATGGCGGGGGTGGCGGCAACTGCACATTATAGGAATGCTCCTCTTGTGGAGCAGGTGCCTCTGCAGTCATTTCCCGATGATCTGCGGGTGGCGGATGGGGCTGAATCCCGGGCACTTTGACCTGGGTGTGGGTTCTGTACTGGATTTTGATTCTGGATGAAAGTGTTCAGAAGATTGGCCAATTGCCCAATCGCATTTAGCACATCACCCTGTTGGTTTTGGGGTGCTACTCCTTGGGGGTTAGGTTGTTGTATAGCCGGTTGATCGGCTTCATTAGAATTAGACCCTTGTCCCTGGTTCCGAGTTCGTCGGTTTCGTCTGCTTACACAATGTTTAATGGATTTTTAGTATCTTTAGGGGTTTTAGGTTTCGAAGGAATAAGATTAATAACAAGTTCAGAAGTTGCGAAAATCTGGAATTTAAACTTAGAAGGAAAAGGAATGCATAATTCCATAAAGTCATAAGATGAGTCATAAATCAATCCATAAAAGAAAATAAAGAATAATTAAAAGAATCACAAGGGAAATAGAAGAATCCACACATAGTGTAACCAATTGATATTTCACAACAATAATGCGAATGAGTGAATGCTTATGCAATCTATATGCAGTTAATGTTCTCTTATGTATCATGACTAGAATGCGTACTTTTCACAACTCCATTTCTTTAAAACAAAAGTGATCCTTTTCATTTCTTTAGCGAGCCATACAAATATTACATCAAATTTTAGTTCCCAAAATTTGGCTAGCTAAGCTCCCTTCCTATTCTAATCAATTTCCCTATTCCCGAAAACATGACAAAATACAGGGAAAAAGAACAAATAAAATACTAACTATCCTGAAATCCTAAGGCAAATTGGCATCCCGCATTGCCTACTACAAAAATAAGAAAGTCAGGACTCCTCTTGGACTTCATGGGTTAGCTAACATCCCGGTCTCTACTCATCACTAGAGTCATCGGGGGTCGGGCTAGGAGGTCGTCTCCTGCTGGTAGAACCACCATCGTCCTGTCGGACGAACAAGCTAAGATACTCCCTCGTGGTCATCCTCCGCTTCCTAGCGGGTCGGACTAGAGGCTCTGGATCTTCACTTTCTTCTTCTTCTTCTTCTTCTTCAGTTCCTTGCCCCTCTGCGGGCTTACTTCTTCCTCCTCACCTCCTACCTCGGGCTCACCTAGTCGGTTCACCTCTACTTCAGGCTCTCTCACAGGCTCTTCTGCCACATTTTCAGCCTCCATAGGCACTGGGGCCTCCGGTTCCACTACTGCTAGGTCAAGCACAGGTGGGTTCTCACCCTCCACATACATCTCTCCATACCCTGGAATCTACCTCGGGTTCTACCCTCCCACTATCGGTATATCCAACATCCGGTTAAAATCCCATATAATTTGATCGGGTTCTGGGTTTACCTGCATTTCTGGTTCAACAGGCGGGGTAGGGGTCCTAGGTACCTCATTTCTTTCCCAGTTGGATCCTCCTCGGGATCCTCCCCTCCTCTTCATCCTCTCCAATCACAGGCGCTCCATTCAGCTGCATACCTATATCAATAGCGGAGGTGGAGCTATCACTCGGGGGAAGGATATCTAAATAGATCGCATGCCAGGTGATGTGATTCCATGCATCAGCTAATTCCAGTCAGGATGATCATATAAGTTATCATGAGCATAAACATATAAGGGTCCTATGGGGATCCATACCCTAAAATCTGGAGGGGTTCGGGTTCCTCCACCTTTCAAGATAAATGTGGCTTCTCTCGTCATGGGCTCACGCCCGTAATCAACCATGATCCTCTCTAGAGTATAGATTGTCTCTAACTTTGTCCAGCTCCTTCTTCCCATAGGATCATACCTCAATTGATCCACTACTGAAGCCCATCTGGTATATCTCAGCCCATCCTTCCATAACTTGTACATTTCCCTATGGTCCGGGGATGTCTGGCTAAGGCGAAATCCTCACACAATTCTCTTAGCCTCAGTCTATATTCTACCATCGTTTCATCACTTCTCTTTGTAAAATTCCTGGCCCTCTCCCTGGTCTCACCCAGAGAGACCTACATCAAACAATACTACTAATTAGACTTAGCAAGAAAACGTTTTTAACTCCATTTAACCTATTAGTTAGATTTCTAGGTCCGGTTTCTTTTAATTCTATTGTCTTGTTTTATAACCTAGTGCTCTGATACCAACTTAAACTGTCACGCCCCGTAGGGTATTCTAAACGTAACAGCCCGCCACATACTAAGTAAGACTCTCGAGTTCCCTACCCGGGACCTTCGGAAGTCTTAAGTAGATGTAAAGCGTTCCTTTACGACAATAGAATACTTCAACAAATGGAGTTAAACAGTTTAACGAGGCATTCATTAGCCATAGATAATAAATCAAAACGCATAATTTAAAGTTTACAAATCTAAGGGGCATTCCCCCGCAAAAGAATAACAGTCTATTACAGTCATCCAGAGTCTTTAGTTTCCAATGGAAGTCTATACAAAAAGGAATGGATTAAACTTCTATGGGAAACTCCTATCTCCGGTACCTGCGCTGGCTTGTCTTGGCCTAAGCCATAAAAATCATGCTGCAAAAGATAGAAACTATGGGGGCGTAAGCTAACTAGCTTAGTGAGTAATAACTTCCATAACGCAATTAAGTATAAGTCATTCAAACAAGTTTATTCAGGCAAGTGAATGCATCAAACAAATGTGATCATCAAACATATGACCGTCCGGAAATCATATGTGGATGGACTTGCGCCCTCCATCCCGGGTTAGCAGATTAACGAATCCTGCGGTACGACGCCGTTTAAGCTCACGGTCAACTAATAATAATTCGTTTTTGGATCACGATTAACCAACAAGTCGTTTTATGGATCACGATTAACCAACAATGCGAATGCTCCAACCCCATCGTGACATGAATGAATTCAATTTATAGTCGGAGTCGAATAGTCATTAATTCAATTCTTTTAAGTGACCAACAAGTATTCGCAGACATTCATCATAAGATTCTAGTAAAGCAGTCAATATCTTAACACCCGGTTTCGATATACCTTAAGCTCCATTTCACATATCAACAATCAACAACATAAATAATTCCCATATACCCCAGCATGCTTATACAATTTCTTTTATCTTTGCCTACATCACTAGTGCCACTACATTACAATCACATGCATTAATTGAGAATGGAAGTAAACTCACTCGGCCATTGGACGCCAACTTCTAATAATAGTAGTCGGGAGGTAGAGTGTCGTCCTGCTCGGATCACCTACCAAGCAAGAATAATCCTAATGAGATTCTCATCATGTAACTAAATCAAACTATATCTAGACTAGTTGAATTCGGATTTCTCGCTATTTGCGGAAGTCCCGACTTAAAACGGCCATAACTTGGTCATTTTAACTCGAATTTCGCAAATTTTATATCGATCTTCATCTACTTCGAAAGATCTATCTATTCTAATGTTAAATTCAAGTTTTGAAAATAGTAAGGTCCGGAACAGTGGGATCAGTTCTGTTCCGCAATTGATCCAATTTCGAAAATGTGCTTTGCTTTTGATAAGAAATGTTCCTAGTTGGTGATTCATGCATGAATGATATAGGAATGAACTACTAATGTGTATGCCATGTAATGAACTCAATATGTGCATGGTCATGATAATTTTTGTGGTAATAAACCCTTATGAACTCCTAAGTGTTAGAAAATCTTGCAAAGGTTATTTCTAGTAGACTATTTTTCCACATTATACTCCTTAGGGTTTCTTTGGCTTTTAGTCTTGTAGTCCACATGTTTTCTATCTAAAAATAAGTTCCCAAAGTCTATAATAGTCATGGCCTCCATTCATGCATAAAAATTTACATTTCCTTTGGTAAACATGTTTTCAAATAAGCTACTTGTAAAAATCCGAATTTTCCAAATTCATTTTCTTGCATTTTCTTAAGGAAAATCTTGTCTAATGTATTAAAAATGAAGCTCCAATGTATACATTATCTAAGGACTTCATTTAGCTTATAAAATATCTAATTTAGACCTAAATACTAAGTGTTCTTGTGGGCATGAACCTAAGTTACGAATTTTAACCATTGATCAACATACCAATATCTTTCCTCTTAACTCCACTACTTGTTTTATATTCCTATGATGCCTAAACTCATCCAAGCTTATAAAAATCATTCCTTCAATATTCCTATTATACATACCCTTCATTTTTCTTATGAAATATGAGTTTAAAGTTGATTTTGGGGTCTTTAAGGTAGGGTTTCCATTTCATCCGAATTTTCAACTTTTCATATTTGACAAAATCCTTCCTTTTTCAATGTTCTTGCCTTCTATATGTGAAGATCTACTATCTAACATCTCTATACATGAACAAGACTTCATTCTTATGATCATCAAAGCATATAAAGCAAAATGAACCTATGATCATGCATGTACATGAAGTTGTGAATGTCTAAACCTTAGATCTACTACATATGATATATAAAGCATGGATCTCATGGCATGAACAACAATATATGTACAAGATCACTACTTTACATGCATGAACAAGATGAGATCTTAACAAAAACACATCTAAACTTTAGATCCATGTCTTGTGATGGCTTGACATTCTTGTTCATGTGTTTCCATGTCCCTAGCATTAGCTCATTGGGATTTAATGAGGAAACACACAAGATATGGTCTTGCCATTACAAGAACTAGGAAGAACAAGACTTGAATCAACATACCAAAGGAGTCTTGAGATGGAAATGAAGAAGAAACAAAGTTGAAATTGCAAGGGAATGGGGGAGGGGAGTGCTCGGCAATTGAGAGGAGGAAGAAGAGAGGTTTTGATCCATTTTCAAAAGTTAAAATGAAAGAAATGAAGAGAGAGAGAGAACATTTAGAATATATATCAAGTATATTAGGGTTTAGCTTTATTAAATGGAGAAAAAAATAATTAAATGAGAGGGGAATTAGAGGGAGGGCCGCCGGCCTCATGTGTGTGTGTGTGTGTGAGTTTTGAAAAAAAGAAATTTGTAATTTAGTAAATGAAAATGTAATAAATGTAATAATTATTTAAGAGACAAAATTTCTTGGAAAAGAAAATTGAAATGAGTAGTTGTAAGGATGTAAGAATAGGGTATGGGTAGTGTGTAGTGTAGGTTGTACTTGTGAATAGTAGACAAGACATCTACTTTACCGGTTGTTCCGAAAACACGGGAAAAGTTATAACTGTATTTTTTATAGCTCGGAAAATTATGAAATTGATATTTTTGTAATCCTTATAAAATTACGGTTCTAATGAATATTCCGGAACATTTTTCTGAATCCGTGGCCCGGGGCACGCTTTTCCGTAATTGGGCTCGGGAAGGCCCGGAATTGAAAAATTTCCAAATTTAAAACTTTCAAAGGTTTGAAATGTACCTTGGAACACTAATTTGAATTCATTCACTTTATAATATTTATTTTACTATGAAACCAAAGGAAACCGGATTTAGGGTTCCTAGGCTTCATTCACTAGATTCAACCTGATCGGATTAGGATTTCGCTTCCAACTCCCGGGGTTTCCTAGCTACCGAGAATACCGGGGTTTACAATATCGATCTAAATTTATTGTGTGCTAACATAAGTCATACCTTAGTTGAGTGACTTGCATGTAAAAGACATGACTTGCATTTTAAAGATGCAATTTATATCGTATTTTGATAATTAATTTTATGTAATTAGTATTTATATAATTTTTATTTATCATGTCAGTAATCATACAATTTCCTGCATGGGTCTACTACTCACAATTATGGTCAATATTGATAGCAATAGCTTGAAAAAACTTCTTAGGCACTTAATTTAGTTTCTTCTAGTCATTCTTCAAGGTTAGTTCAGGCACTCTCAAAAGTGAAGCTTGACATGGTAGCTATGGAAACTTCAAAGATCAGTCTTATTGTGGTTTCAACCTATTAATTCAAGCTCGAAGTTTAGATGCTTTGTCAAGTCTACATGGGTACTCTATTAATCAAGTTGAACGGTCAAATCCTGGAGTATAGATGCTCTGGCCTATTGCTCAAATGCTATTAAGCACTCCAAAGCCAGAAATTGGGCACTCTAAAAGCTGCTAAGGGTGCTCGAGTTCAGGACAGGGGGGCTTTAGCTGAGGCTTCTTAGGCCCTCTAGTTGGTTTATGCGGGCACTCTTGGTGAAGCAATCAATGCTCCTTTAGCTGCTGTTAGCACTCGTATGGAGTATTAGAGGTGCTCAATATTAATGTTAGGGCTACTCCAATTCATTTCCTTTGGCACTCGAATTGTGAGAAGTTAAACGCTTCAATTTATCAAATTGGTAGTTATTGATGAGTCGATGTGTTCTATTGTGCTTTCGTTGCTCTACTTGGCTACTTGATTTCAAAGAAGAAAGATCTTACTCAAGTTTCAACTCTAACGCTCAGATTGTATTGAATTTGGTTGGTCTTGTCATTAACTTTATTTTTCGTTTACTATTGTTTTCGGTTTGCTTCTTGCTTAAAAGCTTAGACAAATGAAATTGCTCATTTTGTATTCAGGCCATGGAGCTTGTTCTTAAGCGCTTCTATTTTGCCTTGTGTTTTTGAACGATTTGGTATTCAGTTCTTGTACTATCTTAAACAATGATAAAATACTACTCCATTGGTCTCTGTGTTAGGCTAAACTTGAATGTTGCTCTCAGTTGCTGCTTGGAAGCTACTTTGGAGTATTGTAATCTTAAAATTAGCTCGTGAGTTGAGCTTAATACACAAATCAAACCCACTAAAAATGCATAGAAATTACATATTGATGGTGTTGGAAATTATTCTCCTATAGTTGTTAGTTTATTTAATCCATGACATTTGCTATGATACCTATTACTAGAATGAAGGCAAGAGAGCATTCAACACCTAAGACATGAGGAAACCAAATTCATCTCTTGAAATGAAATGAAAAAAGCACACCATTTTAATAGAACTCAAGATTATAGTTGAGCCATTGAATCTTCATTCTTGATCATTTTCGTCGATTTTTAGCATAATGATCCAAAGGCATATATTTTAACAATTGTGAGTCAAATTCATAGTTAAAGTGTTGAAATTTGCATGATTGTATGGTTTTCATAAGAGATAAATCTACAACATTAGTCATTTATCACATAGTCCATTGCAAAGCTTTATACAAGGGCTACACCCCCACATAACTTTGTTGCAACTTTGTTCAAACTCCAAGTTATTGTCTGATCTTGAAAATTCCCTACTGATTATCCATCGAGCTACACCATGCACTCCATTGGGGCTTAAATGCCTAAACTATCACATCCTCCTAAAGTTGCAATCAGATGAGTAACCTAGTTCAAGTATGCCACTCCCTAGAATAAGTAGCTAAACAATAACCGACAAATATTTAGGTTAAGTTTAAGTGTTTGTCCAATTAATATTTTCTATCATAGTAAGCAACATGTATTTTCTATGTACTTAATAATCATTTCAAGACCTTTAATCATTTTCTGAAGTTCAAATGCCATTTCTTATTGATAAATTCAAATAATCGTATTAGGATAAAATTTCAAGTGATTTTAATCAATTATCTATTTATCTTTGATTCTCATTAGGTTAATTCTTTGAGTTATGGTCTATATGGCTATGGATCTTAGTTTAATACTCTACTCAATTGAGTACATCATGTTTAGGATATATAAGCGATATTTACTAAGTTTCCATGCCATAAGTTTTGTTTGGCCAACTTATATAGTTACTTATGTAGGTTAAGATTGATTGTGAGGTTAACCAATTCTTAGTGGGATAAATTTTATGAGTCTCAATTATCGGTTTTCTAAGAATAGATTTCTATAGTCCACTAATCATGTATAGTCCTTAGCATCCTACTCTAATTATTAGACCAATAAGTATGAAAGACTTCTATTTAGATGAGACATTTTGAGCTTGATGTGGTTACTTGATGTATACCTTTTAATGGAGGTATTTAACTTGCTAAATTTGTGATTTAGGTTCTTAGATAATTACTTGGACTCGAAGGAAAAAGTGGATCAAGTTTCATGTGATTTAGTTGAAGATCAACAAAGTTTGAGAAATTATAAAATGCATGGGTATTGCATAGACTTTGGCATAGGTTATGCACTCCAAAGGGAGGTGCAAGATTGAGGTTCGGGAGGTACACCACCAAGTGCACGAGCTCATGCTCTAGTTATGCACATTTAATGTCCAAGGGACTCTTCATTAGAGGATTACATGACCAAGTACACGGTTCGTGCACTTGGTCTTTCACTTCTAGAGTTAAGAAAAATTTAGGTGAAGGGTACACACGTGCATGAGCCTATGCACTTCCCATTGCTTACAAATCATCCAAGAGTCAAAATTTCGTTAAAAAAAAATGAATTGTGTAAATGTTAGTGTTAGCACCTAAAGAACATAACTAAACTTGGTTTCAATCATTCTAGTTCGGTGCATTTTAAGAATGATATATTTTCACAATGAAGGTACAATTAAACACCGAAATATCCAAAAAGAGTTTAAACCTCCACAAAACTTTAGTTATTCCTCAATATGTTTTTTAAACCTCTCAAAATACATTTTTGGTTAGTCGCTAGCTATATTTTGGATTTACTAATTCTAATCACCAAATCATACATGTCCCTAATAGTTTCTTCTTCGTATAAAACATGATTAACTCATTAAATACTCATTCCATCTCACTTGAAATAGTTCATGTATCATTTACCTAAGTGACCATTTACATTCACTAAGCGTTTAGTTTCAACAACAAGAAATTTTATCTTTAAGTCCCCATTGTGCATTTACACTTCTTACCAATTTATGTTCATACAATTTATAGTTTCGATATTTAAAACCCCATGCTATACCACAATTTTCAAGTGAATAACAAATTTTCATTTTCTATAGCTCCTTGTTACAGACACATTCTAACATGCACCAATTTCATCAAATTCATATCCAATATTAGATAATCAAATTACTCTATACAATAACCCACTTGCAATTTAGTCTCCAATTTCATGAAATGATAATTAATCATCATGGCTCATCATTCCACATAATAGCTTATATGCTTAAATTAATTTCTCTTTCATATGAAATATTATCAAATCATTAGATTTTCATTTAATCTAGTCTAAAACAACCTGCAATGTAAACTTTAGGAACAAGGCTCCCTCAAAATGATAAGTTAAGCCCATTACGGTCCAAAATTAACCATTTCTCCATTCTTACACAAGGGACTATTTTTTTTCTAACTTATTACATATAATCTACCAAAACCAACTGCAATTTGGTCCATAATCACCTTTAAATAAGGTTTTTTTTATTTAATTTCAGTAATTTCACCAAATTTGACTGTTAACTCTATTTTCGTGTGTCTATTCACCTGGATATCACTTTTATTAATATGTAACCTCATAATTAATCACCTAAATATCTAATTTCTCATTATTTATCAAAATTGTAGATTTTAGACATCCATACCTTCCCTCGTTCAATATACATTGCAACAATACACACATATTAAATATAAATCCCATCAATTTTCAACTCCCAATCACTAATCAATAACATAATCCATTGCATAACTTATTACTCTTCATGAATTCATGCATACAACAATTAAATCATCAAATTCAGCATTTCTAGCTAATCAATTCCCCAAGAACCTAGCCTACATGTCACCAATATCATTTCCACGTAAACCTATAGGCAAATTTCATCACCAATAGGTGGTTTAGTGGATTATCTTGCTTAGTTTTGGACCTGTATTTCTCATTATAGTTATACACCCCAATGAACACTCTCAAAATATTCTAAAACATCATATGATGAAAGACCATCAGTTCGAGATCATTTGAAAATATCAACAGGACCAACCACATGAGTTGAGAGCTAAGAAAATTCAAGCATTGTATTATAGGTTTTATGCGAATTATATAAAAGGGACTAAAAATGGAGTAGCAAGTTTGGAGGAAGTTAAACCTTTATCCATTTACCTTATTTCTTCTATTCATGAGTAATTGGATATTTCTTACTAATTGGAACTTGCCTATTTTTGTCTATATAATTGGATATTTCTACAAGATTGTATGATAGAAATCATGGTTCATATGGTCCCGTAACTCGATCTAAAGTTAGTGAATTGATGAGCTTAGCTCAATGGATTATCATGGATGAACTGAATGAAGGTGAATCAGAGTATTTGCATGGTTATGAGATACACTCTGCTATTGGACATGGTTTAATATGTTTAAGTGTGTTAGAAAGACAAAATATGAAGGATAATTCGCCACCATTGAAGCATACAACCATAGTGAAGATAGTATTTGAATTTAAGCAAGTGAATAAAGCCATAAAAGGTCACATGGTCTATGACCTACTCGTATCGAGGACAGTGGGAAGAGATATGGCCACATCCAAGCACGTAAGAACGTTCATTAAAGAGAAATGAAGCTACAACGGAAGACATTACTTGTGTCATGAGTGCGTTTAGGCTGGTGCCAGCATTACATGATCATATTTCGAGCCGTTTCAAGGTCTAATTTTGAGATTATTGTATGTTTGCTTATGACATGCTTTGATGTACGATCGTAGGGTATAAAGTTCCTTTGTGTGCTGTTTGTAAAGTCTATTTTTAGTTTCCTACTTTATTAGTTTTGACTTTTATGCTCCATATTTACCTTTACCCTACTTGTGAAAGTATATAAGGGTCATTAGGGTTATGTTAGCATAAGTTTTTCCATCTTTGACAATTTGATGTCCTTTGTGACTAATTGCTTATTAGTTAATATTGAGTTTTCTTCTCAAGGTTATTCATTATTGTTTCTTTTAATAATGTATCATATCAATTGATTGTAACAACTAGTTCAATTACCTCTTTGGTGCGTGATATCTAAGGACAGATCATTCATATCTTTTAATTTCTGTTTTATCTAAATCATATAAACCTAAAAATATATTACAAATCCTTAGATTGCATTATACATCTAGATCTATAAAATATGCGGATTCTCTAATTTGTGTCAGTAGAAGTTGTCGATTTCATTCAAGCTCATGGGTTGTCAATCTATGCCTATTTTGAAAAGTTTTAATTTTGGCAATTTCTATAGTTGACATATTTCCTAAATTATTAGTTTCCTCTTTTGATTAATATCTTAAGAATATTTGTTTCCGTTTTAAATTAATAAGAGTTCATTTTCTATGGAGTTCGATTATATTGAGGTTCTTAGCTCTTAGTAGCTAACAGTTCAGGGTTTCTTATGCTTTTGGTTATTTGCTCTTTATAGCCAATGGGTCAAAGTTTTATTTATTTCACTCTTGATTCATGATTCTTTTACAAATTAGAAGTCCAAGGATTCTGCATATCATCATACTGTTGTCAGATTTAGTGGCAAGGTTCATGAAGTCCACATCATGATTTTTAGCTACTTTAAACATATACCCAAGTACCCATATTAGGTTTTTGACTTAAAAGCTCACAAACATCTCAAAAATACCCCTTAATTTTAGGGTTTAACCTTAACATGGGATTGATTGAGATTGTTGAGTTTCCTCCTCTTTTAAAAATTGTAAGCACCGGAAAATTTCAGTAAATAATTCCAAGATGAACTTCGAAAATAAACCCCAAAAATCACTCCAAATTAAAACTGAACTTCGACTAGTCCTAAAATACGAGCGAATCTAGAAATTTTCGAATCTTGAGAAAAATAAGAATCCTTAAAAACAAAATAAGAACTTAACATACTTTAATTCCAAAACCACTACATATGACAAATTTCATATTTAACTCCAACTTATAAAATCGGGTAATATGAAGTCCAAAAACAAATTATTAAAAAAGTAAATAATGATTAACTTTCGAAAATATAACTCAATTCAAGAATTCTGAAAACGTTAAAAGATATTAAATACTTACAAAAATAAAATTTAAGATAAATTTCTCAAATCAAATATGTTGTATAACCATAAAATATCAGTTTCCAAACTGGCAAGGATCTAACCCGGAAAAATCACTCGGAAACCCCAACCGGAATATAATAGTTTAAGTCCGGTAATCTAGCGCCCCTAACCCTAGAGGCCGAGATGTAGTTTAAATATGTAGAATAGCTCGTAGTAATATAAATTTGTTTAAAAATATCAGATTGGTAAATTTTTGACCTATTTCGAACCCGTTCGGATATAGACTTCGAAAAGCGTGTCCCGGGGCTCGAGATATAAAAAATATACCATTAGTACCGTTAGACTCGTAATTTCATAAGATTTCCAAATATATCAGTTATATAATTTTTCAGGTTACAAAAGTTACAGTTATAACTTTTTTATTGTATTTTCATTACTACCGGTAATTAATTAGTCTTTTGTACTATTCACTTTTATTTCATTACACAATTTTATTATTCTTATAAAGCCTTATATTTTTAGATAAATATTTTATATATTATAGAAAATTTTGTTTTTCTAAAATATAGTTTATTCGGCCTTTTACGAGATCAGATTCTGTTTAAGACTCAATACAAAAATAAAATAAATTAATTTAATAATTGAAAAATATTTTAAAAATATTTGTATTTTCATAAAATAAATTTTAAGAATTTTTTGGGTTACAAAAATATCATTTATAATCAATATTCGCGTATTTTGATCATACCGATAACATATTTGTTAAAATACTAAAATATTTCAAATAATTATTTAATTTTAATTATGAAAAATCTACTACAAATATTTGGAATAAATTTTCTAATTTTATTTTATTTTATTTTATTTTATTAAGAAAGTACTCTTACAACCCATACTTTCAAGTACACCTTTCACACATCACTTCTTTTTCACTTCAATCTTTTTACACTTCATTATATCACTTCATGGCAGATTTTTCCTTCTTTATGGCTGCCATTGTCCTTTAATTACTCCTAATTTGACTAAAATAAATATATTCTACTCCTTCTTAAAGAAGCTACATTATACATTTATTACACAATTCAATTTCAAGTCAAAATTCAAACAAATTCCCTCTCTCTCTCCTCTCACATTTCACGTGTAGCACACAAAATTTGTTGTCCTTGTTTTATTTTTTTTTTTCCTTTCATTTAATATAATTCTATCTCCATTCAATGCCTCTTAATTATTTCCTTTCATTTCCTTTTGAAACCCTCTCTTTTTTCTCTCTCTTTTTCCTCTCTCTCTTTCTTCTTTCTTTCTTGTTCTTACAATGAACCAAGCTGCCCCTATTTCTTCCATAAGCTCCCACACATATTTCTTGAAGATTTTAAGCAAATCTTCTTCTCAAAGCTTTCATAGGTGATATAGGTAAAGTGTAATGAAGTTTCATGCATCAAATGACCTTCATAAGCTTAAAAGCTTAGGATGATGATGCCAAAAATGAAACACTCCTTTTCTCTATGATTAATCTCTTGTATCATTATTATTTTCTTGTTTAAAGTAGTTATATTTTGTAGATCTAACTTTTTGTAGCTTTGATTTTTGTTTATGCCTTAGATCTTGTTGTTGAGTTATTATTTTGTTATTGCTTATGATTTATGCATAGATTCATCATCCACATGTCTATCTTAGTGATTCATGCATTTAAAACTAGTGTATAAAATAGATCTAGTGTTTTGAGTTCATAAAATGCATTAGACTTTGTTTTATGTTCATGATAACTAGTAGCATGATGATAGTAGGAATGTTTTAGAAAACTCAAGATCTATTTTATTTTCAACAAAAATCATTTTTGAAAATTCGGATGAAAAATGAACCATATTTAGAAAAGTTGTTTTTCAACTTCAAAATGTGTATTTTTCATTTAAAATGAAGGGCTTAGGGTATAGATAACATAAAAGTGATTTTGATGAGTAAAGTTTAGATCTATGAGTTTATAGTTTACTACCATGGGTTTCTTTTAGATTTATGTTCATATTAAGTAGATCTTGGTTTTGAACTTAAACAAAAATAGTGAAATTCGTATTTTGGCAAGACCCCTATTTAAAAACCACTTTCCAAGTGTCAAAATGAAGTTTTTACTTAAGATAATGAAGGCTTAATGTATGTATATCATCAAGACTTCTTTTTACAAGAATCAAAGGTGATTTTCAAAATAAAAATCTATTTTCGGATTTTGGCCAAGGCATATTTTAAAAACATGTTTTCCAACTCAAAAATGAAGTTTTTATTCAAGAATGAAGGCTCTTAGGATAGGATATGTAAGGAATGGATTTTCATAAGTTTAGATAGATTTTATCAAAAGATATGTCCAAAAAAAATTTTGTAAATTCGGATCCAACCAAGACCAATTTTGAAAACCCATTTTTCAACTTCAAAACAAGACTTTTATTAAAGAAATGGAAGCCTTAAGGGTAGGTTTGATTAGGAAATGGTTTTTGAAAGACTAAATGAGTTTTACAAAGAAAACAAGCTCAAATGAATTTCTCAAAATTCGGATTTGAAAATAGCCACAATTTAAACACCTATTTCCAAATGCCAAAATGATAATTTTGATAGGAAAATGGAAGTCCTAGGGATATATATAACAAAGACCAAGTTTTGATAAGGATAAAAGAGTTTATCAAAATATAATCTTAGAACAAATGGTTTCCAAGAATAGGTTAAACAATGTTTTCATTCTTTAAAATTTTGTAAAATTCGTACTTAAGCAAACCACCTATTTAAACACCTATTTTCTAACCCAAAATGAAGGTTTTTTTGAAATAATGAAGGTGATGGTTATATAGGTCATCAAGGTTGAATTTTGCTAAAAACAATATGATTTTACAAGAAGAAAAACTATTTTTCTTAAGTCTAGTATAATTCAAAGTTTTGCAAAGTAAAAGTTTTCAAAAAGAATTCTTGGTATTATATGTATACATATAGGTAGATCATCTCATAACCTTCAACAATAGCTTGTAGGTAATACATATATGCATGATGCATTGTAGAAATAAAGTATAAAATTGAGTTTATCCAAAATTGTAAATTCGGATGATTTCAAAACCATGCCTTAAAAACTCATTTATCAACTCCAAAACTTGTGTTTTATATGAAAAATGAGGAGTTTAGGTCATAGGTATCATCAAGTAATGATTTTGATAAATTAAGATAGGATTTGCTAAGAAAAATATATAGAACAAGGAATAGAAATGAGGTAGGAAAAATTTGAGTTGTTGTCATTTTAAGAAATTCGTAATAATGGAATAATGGCATGAAAACCCATATTTTCCAAACTCAAATTAGAAGTTTTATTAAAGAAATGAAGTCCTTAGTGGCTAGGCATGGTAGAGCCTTAATTTTCTAAGTATCAAATGACTTTTACTTAAAGGAATCACTCAAAAACTAATTTTTACAAAATTCGGATTTTGGAATCCACCCTACTTGAAAACATGTTTACAAAGTGCAAAATGGAAATTTTTATGTAGAAATGAAGGACTTAAGTAATAGATATAATGAAGATTCAATTCTAACTTAGATAACTAGAAATTCTTAACGATTAATCCCAAAACACAAGTGAGTTATCAAAGTTAGGAAACTAGTATTCCTAAAAGTAGTTATCCTTGAAGTCTTGCAAAATAAAGAGTTATAAAATTTTCTTTTAGCAAAAATCATCAAGATCATGCATACATTAAGCTCATTTCATGTCATTCATGTTAGGAAATCATTCATATTGCATGTATAGCTAATCTATATAGTAGGAACATTACAAACATGTACAAAACTATTTTTCGGAAATTAAAGTTTGCTACTATCCTAATCTGATCCGACCTTTTCGAAGCTTAAAAGTTTTCAAAACTTGAATATGATATTAGAATTAGATAGATATTTCGAAGTAGATAGAAATTGATATATAATTTGCGAAATTTCGAGTTAAAATAACCAAGTTATGGCCGTTTTAAGTTGGAATTCCCGCTTAGGACGAGAATTATGAATTTGATAGTTCGTATAAGATCGTTTGGATCAGTTCAAGTTGAAATACTTATTAGAGTATTTCTTCCTTTTTAGGCGATCCCGAATTTGATGATTCTTTACCACCGGACTACTTGTACTAAGAGACCGGTGATCCAATGGCTGAGTGAGTATTACTTCTGATTTCATTTATTGTATGTGATTGTAATAATAGTTGCATTAGATATTTGGTAAAGATAAAATGGATATGCATGATGGGGACGAATGGGGACTATGTATTCTTGTTGTTGATATGAGAAATGGAATGTAAGAATATCGAAGCCGAGTGATTAATTATTGCTTGTATAGATGAATTAGAATTGATTGTTTGCGATTATTGATTGATCACTTAAAAGAATTGGTATAATTGATTATTCGGAATTGAAGTGAAATTGAACTTATTCATATCACGATGGGGATGGAACATTAGCATTTGTTGGTTTATTGTTGTCCTTAAACGAATTATTGAGTTGGTTTATCGTTGTCCTTAAACGAATATGAGTTGGTTAATCGTGATCCATAAAACGAATTTATAGTTCAGTTAACCATAAGATTAAATGGTGTCATACCGTAAGATTCGTTAATCTGCTAACCTGGGATGGAGGGCGTAAGTCCATCCACATATGATTTCCGGCAGGTCATATGTTTGTTAAATTCACGTGTTTGATGCATATCACTTGTCTGACTAATCACTTGATTGTATGATGTATTATAAATGCAATCCTAGAAGTTCTTACTCACTAAGCTAGTGTAGCTTATACCCCAATAGATGTTTGATTAAACAGGTTATCTCAAGAATGCTAAGTGGGGACCGTGATGGTTGGAGCCGAGAATGACTTCGGGATTCTGGCAAGGAATAAGAATGCTTGAAGTTATTAGCTAGGTTTATGATTTGCCTTGTAATAGTTTTATGCAGTGGAATCTTTTGATGAATGTAATTGAAGTTTAATGATTTGTATTTTGAAGAATAGTGAATTGTATATCCTTTACATTATTACTCAAGTGTATCAATATAAAATGTATCTCTCCAATGTGTCTCCTCTATGTGTTAAACGCCTTGTACATAGTATGGAAGCCTTCGTATGACTGAAGCAATCATTCCTAAGCTTTAATATTGTGTACAGCGGACTGCCACGTTTAGGATACCCTTCGGGGCGTGACAAAAATTCTTCGATCTCTACATTTCCTAGTATAGAATATATAATTAAATGTGCTTAGTGCTAATCCCTTATTAATCTAGCATAATTAGCACTAGGGTTTTAGGGACTCTTATCTTGAGCTTTAGGGAGGGTTCTAGAAGGAAAAGGAGGGCAGAAAAATGAAGTGATATACATATATATATATATATATATGGGAAAGAGAAAAGGTAGGAAGCTAGGGTTTTAGAAAAAGGAATGTGATTCCTTTGATCACATTGTCCCATGCGTCCATCAGTTACATTTATAGAAACCTTAACTAATTTTAACCAATCTAGGGCTTTCAATTAATCTTATAGACTAATGAATATTTAAATAATTCAAGCAAGTCTAACTTATTAATTTAAAAAAAAACTTCAATTTTATTTCATAAATGTTCCTAGTGAGGAGTAAAATCGTAAATTTACAAAAACTAGATTACAAATTGCATCATTTTGCTTTTTTTTTTTTCTTTTTCTTGTAAAATTTTCATCCAAAAACTAGGGACCCCTAAACTTTTACTTAGGTGTGGATTCACCTCCTGGACTTTCAAATTGAGATTTTTAATCCCTTAAACATTAAAAAATTAGCATAGTTAAGAACGTTTAACATTTGAAATAAAATTAGAATTTTGAAAAATTTGGTTGTTGCTCCTGCTAACTTCAATTGGCTTTAATTGACCTTAAAATGATTTTAATTTCTTATAATTGGCGTCTGGATCATTTCATCATTTCCTCCTTAATTAACTTGGTGTTTGAAGTAATTTTAGTCATTTCTTTCTCATCTCGTCCTTCGTTGTCTCTTTAACTTGTTGAGTAGAGTTGGTTTCATCCTCAAATATACCAACATCATTGCCACTCTCTAGACTTTAATCATGTTTACTTCTAACCATCTTAAGTCCCATAGTATCTTATTCTAATGAGTGATCAAGTTGTCACATTAACTACTCTGGTTGACATAAAATCTCCAATTTGTTATCCTTTATGAACTCAAGCCATCTCCTTCATCTCATGTTCACTTTGGTGTACATTAAGATATATTACAACCTTACAATCTACATAGATTCTTCAATTCTCCCATAATGATAATATCTCCAAAGTTTCAAGGCTAAAACAACAACAACTAATTCTAAGAATTAATACTGCGCACATTTAATTCATGATAACAATAAAAGAAATACAATTTGATTCAAGTAAATCAATTATTAATCTAAAAACAAGAAATCACATAGAAAACTAAAAGTTCATCAAAATCTTATCAAAGGTTTTACTCCATAGAATTATCAATAAAAAACACAAGGAGCAAAATTGAACATCAATATAACTAACCCCCTAGCAAAAATAAATCTTTTAAACTAGTTGAGCCTATTTCTTAACTTGCTTGAAATTAGAGAAAAAATTCATAATTTTGTGGATCTTTCCTATTTATAGAGAATCCCCATGGCTTAAAATTGGAAGTCTCCATCTTTTAGAATTAGAAAAGTTGCTATCTTGAAGACTAGGAAAGGAAATCTTTGATTTATGAAAGCTGTTGGTCTTTAAGAATGAGAGGATTTAGGTCCTTGGAACTCTTGTAAGTTGCCTTAAAATATCTTTTCTTTTCTAAAATAAGTGACTTTGCCTTTTAAAAAATTAATTTTTTAATTTAATTTCATTAATTTTGGAAGTGACACAACATGAATTGTGTTGTGTCATAAGTTGGTTTCTTGGCTAGGAGTATTTTGTGCGAGCAAGGAGTGACATGCCATGGACTATGTTGTGTCACATGATGTTTAATTGTCTAATGGAAAGTTTGGGAACAGCATGACATAGGCATAGACTATGTCCATGTCGCATCCCTCATTTTTTTTATCTTTTTTTTCGTTACTTTCTCAATGCAACTTTGACATAGTTATGTCCTTCTTATCCTACTTTCAGAAATGCTTTATTCCTTGATCAAATTACTCTTATGATGCATGAAAGTTGGTCAAACTCTTCCTTTTGCTCCAAACGACATTTCGAAAGCCAAAAATTAAATTAAAGTATTTCAAGTGCTATTTTCATCAAATCAATCACCAAAATAATAAAACTAGTACATTTTAACACTTATAGTAAATGATTAAATAGAGTTTATCATTGTACCATTACCCAAGAGGCCTGATTAGGCCTAGGAAGTCAATGATTGAAATAGCCTAATAACAACTTAATTTTTGTGATGCTACTAAAATTATTTCATGAAAATGTTGGAACATCTAGACCATGTTAGAATTTTTGTAAACTTTAGATATCTCATAATACTCGTATTGTTTTTATTAAAATTTTATGGAACTTGCACCAATGGTACCCATGTCTATGTCCATGTTTTGTAGGAGAATGTTTATTTCCATATTTTGAGGCCAAGTATGTGGTTCCTAATTTTGTAAATAGTACAAGAATGTACATAGGAGATTCCTTTTTTTTTTTTTTAAATCGAGGTTTGGGGGGCATGTTTGAATTGATTTTCTTTTTATTTAACAACTGATATTATATACTTAATTAAATTGTGTTATATGGCTTGAATTTGTGTTGCATTAGATTTTAAGTCATGGTACTGCATGATATGTGTTTGCATGTAGTATTTTGTGTGGATACGATTCCAGATGCAATGATCATGTACGTGTCACGTGACTATCGCGCTACACGTAACATAGGGAAACAACACGTGTAAGGGTGATAAGAAGAGAATTGTGTAGGGAAGAGCAGTAGACAAACTCAATAGGCTCTAACGCACATGTGATAGTCGAGAGAGCTAGAAAGCATCAACCTTACTAGATACCATGAATGTCGTGTGCACTCTTGAGTGAATCAAGTAATTATTTCACAAAAATGGAAATCCGACAGCACAACGGCGTTTGTTCAAGATTTCACTTATCCATATGAGATAAGAACTAGGGGTATTTATAGAGAATCTAGCTTTCGATGTCGTCCATCAGATGAGATAGACAACTAATGGCTAAAATGAGTCCCTCTCATTGTGGATATGGATGTGGGCTCCCTTATGGACCCAGGCCCATTAAGGTCTTTATTTGCAATGTATGTAAGCCAATTTAAGAAAGGTTAGAATTGGGCAGACCAATTCCAATAGGCCCTACTCCAAGCCTACCATGCCAAATCTCCCTTGATCATCCCAATAAGCTAGGCCTAACTCCTAAGCCCTGTTATATTAGCCTATAGAGTTAAACCCAGATAACAATTAGGCTAAAGGCCTTTTATAACAAGATTAGTACATCTACATAATTTATGAAGTCATGTGTTGATGTTTAACACACATGAAACATGTACAAGTAACAAGAGTTTCTTATTATCAAGCAAGGTGTACCCATGTATATGAGGCATATATACATACATATATATATTGCAGCGTGGATTATTGTGTGGATCAATCGGAATGAATTGAAATTAGAATTTAACCGAATGCGGCAGTGCTCGAATACAAGCATAAAGTTTAGAGCAAATTAATGTTTTCTTTTTCATAACTTCTGTATTATCTCAGAGAGATATTTATACATGTAATTCATGCCAGTTGTAATAATAACAACCAGGTCCTAATACACGTGCAAAAGATACTTAATGATGTGCTCTATGCCACATCACAATTCTGTTAAAAGAAATATTACTAATATTTAGAGCTAATGAGATAACCGGCCCAAAGCATTTATTTTATTAGACCAAGTATGCAAACTCCTGCCCACCAATAAGCCCAAGACTATATCTCAGCCCACTTGGATGAACCACTAATTACGCACGTGATTCGTCTTCACTAAGCACAGTCAAACACTTCATCTCTTTTCCTGTTAGACACTTCTTCTCTTTCCCGAACTCGAGCAGATCACCAAACCCTAGCTTTCCCATTTCTGATCTAGTTTCCTCCCCCTGTGCCATCTCGTTACTTTTCTCACACCATATTGCATATATATATATATATATATTTTTTTTTTTCCTTGTGGTTTTGACATGTTTTGTTATCATTTTGATATCCTTCTGAAACATAAATAGGAAAGAAGCTTAGACATGATATAGATGATATTAGGAATTTCTCACTCACTTTATTTTGTTTTAGATATTGAAGTTAATCATGATGATCGATACAATTACTTAAGCTATTTTTTGTACATGGGAGATGGTGCTTGCATTAGTAAAACAATAGAGGAAGATTGATTTGGTTGTTTAGGTTAAAATGTCATAGATTAGGATTTTGTTGGAGTAATATTATAGTTATCAAAATTGCGAGTCAAATATACAATTCTACGAGTTCATGATTTTATATTTTTTTTTCCTAATTAAAAGAGATGCAAGATTATTTAAATGCAGACTTTAGGTGGAGTTACGAATTTAGGTATATGATTCTACACATTTACGATTTGCTAGTAAAATCACGATTTTAACAAACATTTGCTAGTATGCCTTGGTTTAAGTAATATTTTGATGTCACTACGTAACTATTTAAGGATTGTGTGTAACAATTTTCGATGAATCTATTACATTAGAGAATATTTATATATATATATATATATTATGATTTTATAATGATCTATCGTAATAGTAGCTTTGTACATGTGTATTTTGATTTGCGTGTATGACCAGACTCATGCTGCTCCTAAAATGGGGTGTTACAAATGGATTATTCTACATGTGACACTTTCAAATCATCATACAAACATGAAGAGTAAAGTCCATATATACAAATTATTAACTGAAGATAAAATGCAAAAATTTAAAATGTTGTGCATAATTGAAAACGATTTATGAACATTTGTCAATTTTGGTCCATAACGGTGGACCAAAAAGAATTGAGATTCTAGATTTTATTTGATTTTCTACGTTCGGATGTATGAGAAACGCAATTCCTTGAAATTGATGATTTCAACTTTGAAGACTACATTTCACTCTGATTTGGTTAATTATATGTAGTTTATGTGACATATTGATAATCTAAATTTATTGTTATGGAGATTTTTAACAAATACACTTTATAGCAGTTGCACTTCATTCCATTCCATGAATATTTTAAATAAATTTGTGATTAGAAAACTCTTTTCATTCTATTCCATTCCTCACATATCAAATATGACAATTTGACAATTCTCACCTGTTGTGATATATTATAAATTCTTCAAACTATTTACGAATTTTGTAAGATTCTTTTTTTTTTTTGTTCTTGGCCGGAAAACTTAGTAAGATTTAAAGTTATTGAAAATTACACAGCTTATAATATTATTGGGAATAATACTTACTTTGTTATGCACGAGATTTTCGGATTGAGCACTTCTTGTGTATACGGAAAAAGGTCAATTACGAATATAAGCCAATTTATATGAATCCTACAATCAAATTACAGGAAGAATAAACCTTATAAACTTTCCAGCGCATTTGATTTTTAAGAAAATTACAAGCAGTAGAGGATAATTGTGAATTATAATGTTGCGATTATAAAAGGAATTAGGACATAAAAATAACTTAACAACATATAAAACATTGGTTTTAATTAAGTAAAACGCAAAATCTCTGAAACAGCTTATATACTTCAAACTTTAGCTTGGTTTTATTTAGAATGAAACCAACTATAATAATATTTATAAACTCGTGATAAAAATGAAAAATATACATCTCAAGTTATAAATTCAACTTTCTTTCCTTTTTCTTTTTCTTTTTTTTTTTTGTTTTTGTTTTGAAAAGTTATATGATTTGCAAAGTAAATTTAGAATTTTTTCAGTCAACTTACACATAATAAAAAAAATATTAAAAAATTGTGTATGTGTCAATATAATTCTATATGTATCGTCCAACTTTACAAACCAATGTTTGTATTACCAACCATCAAGGATGGTTATGACTCATTCCATCGCAGGTACTTTTCCATTAATCAATAGTATATAATTTAATATTTTATGAAATATATATTATATCCAGCCATCATCAAACTCTTCTGGCCTAAACCTCGGGGAAGGAAAGAAAACCACTCCCGACTTAACAATTAATAAAGTACTAAGCATTAGCTGAAAAGTCTATCAGCAACTATGTCAGATGTAATTATAAAAGTAAGCAAGTCTGAATATCACTAATTTTAGTTAATCCTCGAAGACCATTTCGTGTATGCAGAGCCATTTTACCATAAGAAATGCTTCTGATTGGCTATAATTTTTATAATGAAGGTTCCATGCTTGCTTCCCAAGGAATTTTGACTAGGAAACACTATAAATCAGCTCTCAAGTGGCTGAGAAAAACTACAACTACTCTTTGCATAAAATGGCTGAAATTAAGCTACATGGGGAATGGCCTAGTCCTTGTAGTTACATAGGAGAAAAATAAGAGGCGTGAGTGAGTTTTGACGCCTTCCTAGCAGTCATTTATGATTCACTGTCAACAAATATATTGTTGTTTCCTGTTCTTATAATCTTATCAGTATAATGGTATAAATTTGAATATCTTCTTCCTTTTTAATTACGAAAAATACATATATATTAGTACAAAGTTAAAAGACAAATAAAATTAAAAGTTCATACATGTCAATATTTTTTATTTTTTGGAAAGCTAGGATATACATTGGGACTAGCTAATCATGCCATGTGTTAGGAAAAGATAACAAGAATAAAGTGATCAGGCTAATATAGTACTACACATAAAACATAAACATTTTACACAACGCCGTGCTAGGCATCTCGATCAAGAAATTGGGTCTTCATGTACTTTGGCCTACTAAATTTAATGGGTCCTAGGTGTTGCATAAGCCCATGGTTTGCATTGGATATGAGAGAAGAAGGGGAGAGAGAGAGAGAAAGAAAGAGAGAGAGATGCATTTCCTTTGGATTTTAAAATTGTCATATTGCATTTCTTATACACAAAAAAAAAAAAAAGAAAAAAAAGAAAAGAAAACACGAAAGATAAAAAATTACAAATCAACGTTAAAACTTCACAACATATAGCTTAGCCTCATCTTCCTTTATTTAAAAGTCCTTACTTATTTTTCTAACTTTTGAGCATTCCATTAGAGAGGGCTTTTTTCTATGTGTTTGTCATCACAAAGATTATTTTACATTTACTACACAAACTCATCTAAGACTGTTTTAACAAGTAGAAATATATACTGACAATGTACCAAATCCAACTACGGTCAAAATAGGGTTCAAACTAAGCTAGGGAATGTTTATTTGGGAAAAGGTGCAATTATGACATATATTTATAGATAAATTGCAAATACATCTTCTAAACTATGTATTAGGTTTAAATAGATCTTTTAATTTTTAAAATATGATCTTATCTCAACAACTTTTAAAAATATACAAACATATCAAACCATTGTCCTCTTAGTGATGCCTTTTGAAGGTTCAACAACTATTTGAAGGTTGTGTATTTTCAAAGTTATAAGAGACAATCACATGATCTTGTTGTGCCTAACCAATAGTTTAAAAGATGTAATTACAACCATTATTTATTTATTTATTTTTTGTTAAAAAAGATTTTCTTAGAAAACCCCATGATAAACAAATATTTTACAGGAGTGATCTGGTAAAAAAAAAAAAAAAAAGAGTTGGACGATGGCTAGATTACTCGAGTAAATAGTTTTACCAGGATGTTATATAAAAAATAATTTTTTAATGAAAGTCACAATAGTGGTTTTATCCCTTGTTATCTTTTCCCTCTTTTTTGCCAATCCACAGAAGTTATGAAGCTAATCTAAGAGCAAAAACCATTTTCAAATCTGAGAAATGCATCTTCTTTGGCAAGCGTTAATTGAATGCTTCTTTTGCTTCATCTCATCTTTCCATGACTTTCCAACATCATGTGCTACATTAACTGCATCTAGAGATGCACCAGATAGACCTCTTCTGGTGAATCCAATCGCGTAAAGTCCGGCCTACCCTTTCCATTCGTGGGAAACGGGTTTTTGAGGATCCCATCATCAGAGAAAAACTCATTTTCCTGTTATTATTATAATAAAAATTAAAATTAAATCAATCATGCACATGCAATGAGATCAGATTAGAACTATGGAAAAGCAACCAACCTATAAAAGGTAAAAGGAAGAAAGACATGCCGTATTTTATAATTTTAATGATTATAAAACCATTGGTGTCCTAATCAGTAATCACATATGCCATTACACAAAGAGACAGGGTTATAAAGACAAACTACTTGATTGACCCATTGTTTTTCTGTCTACCGGATGCAACAATTCAGCTGCATAATTCCCCTAGTTGAAAAGCCAAATTCGATTTAGATGGAATATATTAACGGTCTTATTATATGTTAATGAAAATAAATTTTTTAAATGATATTTTTATATAATTTAAAAGCACTTCATTAATTGAATTATTATTTTTTTTTTTAAAGATAGAGTTTCTTTTTTTTTTTTTTTCTAAACTAATTAACTAATGCCAATAAGTTAGTCAAGGAAAGCCTTTTAATAAAAAGAAAAATAAAAACAGAAAGTTTTATGCAGAGTAAGACAAATAAATTTCCAAAAGAACTTGGAAACTGATTGAAGTTTCAACAACACTACATATGCTTGACTCTAAAGATATTAACAACAATTTATAAAAATCTTTAATTTTGTGGAGTTAAGAAATACCAAAATCATTATTTAATAGTTTGGAGAATAACCACATATTATCTTTAATAACATGTATTTACATCAAAAGGGCCTAAAAAATTTGGAAACCTTTTAATTTGGTCCAGCATGAACCAAAGCGGTAAAATAACCACGGAACCAGTTTTATCCCTATTTCACACAAGTTTTTACCAACTTCATGATGATTGTTCTTGACAAGAAGGAAAATTTCTCACCTTGAGCCACGAAGGTACATTGCTACTATACCCTGTCGCGAGAATAACCGCATCGATTTCTAGTATTTTACCATTAACAAGCTCAACTCTGCCAGTCGAAAACTTCTTGATTCCTGGAACAACTTTGATCTGCCCCGATTTGATTTTTTCGAGAGCACCTATGTCAAGAACTGGGGTCTTCCCTGCTGCATTTTTAAGCTCTAAAGGCCCTATCTTAGGCCTTTTGAGTCCATATCTCTCAAGGCTTCCAAATATCAACCAAGCTAGAAATAACAATATCTTATCTATTAACCAAAGTGGTAGCCACTTCATCATGAAAAATGCCAACTCAAATGTTGACTTTCCTAGTATTTCCCTCGGCAGAACATGAACCTGTTAATTAAGAAACAACCATTTTATGTAACTAGCTGTTGAGATCACCGAATTCCGAGATTACAAGTTTAACGCTGTATTTGGAAATTCTAACGAGAGCAGAAACGGAAAGAAGCGAAAAGAAAAGAAGAGAAGAGAAAGGAAATGAAAGGAAATATTGTGTTTATTTTTTGTTTGGATTTGTGAGATAGAAACGGAAGGAAATGATATGAAATTATTATTTTTGATGTTGTTTGGTATGGATAATAAAGGAAATGAAAGGAAGTAAAATATGTAATAGACTAAAATATCCCTTTTTTTTATTTTTTAACTGTTTTAAGGTATTTCTAAAGGTATTTTTATCACTTGAATAGTTTTTCCTTCATTTCTACCGCTTTCATCCCAAAATCGGACAGAAAATTTTTGAGCCCCTCTTTCCTTTCATTTCCGTCGACATCATCCCACCTCCGCTGCAAATAAAGTTACCAAACACAATCAATTCCTTTCATTTCTCTTGCCTTCTCTTCCTTTCAGTAGATTTCATTCGATCCAAACACAGCGTAGGAGCAGTGTTAGGCATGGAAACCATTTAATACGAAAGGACAACAAATTCAATTTTTTTTTCCTTTTCCTTTCAAATTTAAAATGTCAGCATGACTATTGAAAATTTAGGCGTTCATTTCAATACCTCTCAGAGGTGTCGTGTTGGCGTAATTTACCCAAATGGCTATAGTCCTTGTTTATACATACCGAACTTCTAACCACCATTGATGGTTCGGCATCATTGTCACTGAGGTCAAGAGAAACTTCCATTTCAGTTAATAAATTACTAAGCATTTGCTGAAAAGTCTATCAGCAATCACGTCAGATGTAATCATAAAAACAAGCAAGTTTGAATATTGCATATTTTATTTAATCCTCGAGGACCATTAGGTGCATTCTGATTGGCTATAATTTTTAAAATGAAAGTTCCATGCTTCCTTCCCAAGGAATTTTGACTATGAAACACTATAAATCAACTCTCAAGTGGTTGACAAAACTACAACTACTCTCTGCATAAAATGGCTGAAATTAAGCTACATGGGGCATGGCCTAGTGCTTTTAGCTACAGAGTGATATGGGCATTGAAGTTTAAGGGAATTCCATATGAATACATTGAAGAAGATCTTTCCAACAAGAGCCCTTCACTTTTAGAATACAATCCTGTGTACAAAAAAATACCAGTCCTTGTTCATCATGGAAAGCCCATTTGTGAATCCATGATCATTATTGAATATCTTGATGAGGTTTGGCCTCAAAATCCTTTGCTTCCAAGTGACCCTTATCAACGAGCCATGGCTAAGTTTTGGATCAAATTTGCCGAAGAGAAGGTTAGTAACTTCACTTTGCAACTTCAGCTTTTACATTAATGAAGTGAAAATTGAAGGAATGATCCTAGATTTTGCTCGAATTAATGAAACTAAACATTTCAATGGATTGGATCTGATTTTGGTGTTTTTGAAAAGGATATAGTTGTTAAAGGAATGGTTCTCGATTCTACTAATTTTATTTTATATGCAAATCATTATTTCTATAAGAGAGCATAGTAGCATCAACTAAAATTAAGTCTTGTTAAAATTTTTATTGCATTGGACACATTCATTATTTTTAATAAATAAATGTATTAATAAATAAAAATCCTTCAACTAACTATTCAAGACCAAAGTTTAAAAAAAAAATTATTCTTCTATTGTGTTATAGGGCCTAGTATTTGGTGGGTGTTTAGAACCACGTGAAGAACAAGAGAAAGCAAAGAAAGATAGCATGGAGATGTTAACAATATTGGAAGAACGTGCTCTTGGCAATAGAAAATTCTTTGGTGGTGATATTATCAATATTGTCGACATCACCTTTGGTGCACTGGCTCACTGGACTGAAGTCATTGAAGAGCTTTCAGGAGTGAAGTTGATCAAAGGTGACAAGTTTCCACACTTACAAGCCTGGATTGAGAATTTCAAGAAAGTTTTGATCATGAGAACTTACCCGATCGTGAAGAAATGAAGGAATATTATGCACGAAAGAGGCAAGAAATCGTTGGATCTACAAGAAACTGATACATGAGCATACACCTGCATGAAAAATTCTCTAATATATATGTATTGCTTGTTTTGGAGTGTGTAGCAAAGTGGAAAAATAAGAGGGGTGGGTCTTAACCCATTTCTAGTAGCCACTTGTGATTCATACCAAAGAATATATACTTTACAATATATTGTTGCATCATGGTCTTATAAATATTAATACAAAGTTAAACAGAATTAAAAGTTCATACATGTCAACATTTTTCAGTAAAAAGCTAGGATATATTTGCTCGTCTCCATGAAAAAAGGATCCAAAATGAGGATGGATATTGGGGGTTAACAGGAGATTCGCTTTCCATGCTTAGAAAAAAAGTTAAGTTAAATTTTTTTCTTAAAGAGAGAAATTATATATATAACATGTATATACTTTAACGGTAAATTGAAATTACACCTCATTTTATTTGGTTTATCAGTACTTTGTCCTTATATGAAAATCATGCACTTAAATCCCCAAGTCTTAAAAAAAAATGTGTATTTAGACCCTAAAGTAGTCAAATACACATTTTTTGAAAAATTAGGGATCTAAGTGCATGATTTTAATGACAAGTGGACAGTTAAATGCGCATGAAGTAAGCAACATAAGGGGGTGTATTTGTAATTTTAGGAAGAAAAAAATCTTAAAATCTCATTCCATAAAATTAATTAATAATGGTGAATTAATTCATTTCAATAATGTATTAAATAGTTATCTATATTATATGTTAGGTCCATAATGTAATAAAAATTACAATAAATATGGTATATGCATATTAGTTAGGGTTTTGTTATTATGATATGTATTTATTATATATTACAAATGATAATTGTCATGTAAAAACTATTTTTCTTAATAAATTTTATAAGTAATTTCTTTGCTTAATTATTTATCTATTTTTTATGTGTCCATATTATATGTGTGATACTGTATTAATTTTAATTCAAATTTTGTTGGGTCCTTAAAAAATAAGGAGGTAAACTTGATTTCCTTAACTTTTCAATAGTTGTATCTTATTGTATTGTGATGATTTTCTAATGAAAATTTCTAATATAAATCAATTTCTAGGACATGACCATTTATTTCATTTAATTATTTAAATGAATTATAAGTTATTAATTGTTAGGTTATTTTATTATTTAAAGAGTCTTAGTTGTATTTGTTTTTTTTTTTTAAAGTTGTGTCTTTTATAAGTTATTAGCTATGGGCAATTCTATTCTTCATTACAAGATACTCGTGCTCCAAGGGTTTTTAGAGGTTTAACATATAAGCTTGTAATAAAAACATTATTTAGTAGTGAATTTCACTATAGAAATCAAATCTTTGTCTTTGAGAATTCTTCCTCTAGAACTCTCTTGTTCATGGTGAACAAAATTTTTTGAGTTAAATCAATTGCGTTGTCATATCTACTGGCTTTTTCACTTCTCTGTGACTTCAATTGGTTGTGCTGTTATATGAATCATCTTTTAAAAAACCTTTACGAAATTTTAATTGTGTATTGTCACATCATTTAAAAGAATGAAATCCTAGTTTGCCTTTCTTTGATGTTGTCATATCAAAGGTTGAGAAACTTTACCAATTAAATTCTGTGTACATTGTCGAAGCTCTGTATCAAACGAACAGGTTGAGAAACTTTACCAATTAAATTCTGTGTACATTGTCGAAGCTCTGTATCAAACGAACAAACTTATTGTATTTATGAAACTGTATAAAAAATTGTTGTTTACATTCTGTTATACCTCTGCTATATATAGACACAAAATCCTAACTAACTCAACGAATACAATAAAGACATCTAGCATAACAGAAACAAGACACGTGGAATAAATAAACCTACAGCATACTCTCACATCCCCCCCTCAAGTTGAATCGCGTCTGAGATACAACTTGGAACAGAGAAGAAGCAATTGATGTTGAGGAAGACTTTTAGTAAGTAAATCAGCTAATTGTTGCTGAGAAGGAATATACTGGGGCTTCAAGAATCCAGACTTGACATGATCACGCACAAAATGTATGTCAATATCAATATGTTTTGTACAACCATGTAAGCAAGGATCAGAAGCAATTAACAATGTTGAACGATTATCACAAAACAAAGTAATGGGTAATGATGCAGATAATCGAATGTCACGCAAGATATAAGAAGTCCAAAGAAGCTCTTTAACAGTAGATGCCATGCTACGATACTCGGCTTCAGAAGAAGAAGTAGCAACGGTAGACTGCTTTTTCGTTTTCCACGAAACAAGAGCATTGCCAAGCATAATGCAACACCCAGAAATGGATTTTCTGTCAAGCAGACTTGCAGCCCAATCGGAATCACAATATCCATGGAGCTGTAAAGTATTTGATGAGGAGTAAAACAATCCTAATGTAGGATAACCTTTAAGATATCTCAGAACATGAAAAAGAGCCTGCAAATGAGGTACCCGTGGTTGAGACAGAAATTGGCTTAAGCAATGAACAGCATGACAAATATCTAGATGAGTAAGAGTGATATATAAAAGACGACCAACAAGCTGACGATAGAAGGAAGGATTATCAATAAGATCACCACTGTCTCGATCAAATTTCAAACCAGAAGGTAAAGGAATACCAACAGGGTTAGCAGCAGTCATCCCAGCTCAATCAACACATCAGAAATGTATTTGTGTTGATTAACATACATCCTATTAGATGTTCGAAAATCTCCAGGCCAAGAAAGAAACGAACTAAGCCCAAGTCTTTAATAGTAAATTTGACATCCAAAGCTTGTTTAAGGTCTGATATAGCAGAAAAATCAGAACCAGTCAAGAGCATACCATCAACGTAAAGCAGCACAACAACAGAACCAGCATCACTATGTTTGGTAAATAAGGAATGATCATGAGAAAACTGAGTATAGCCTTGAGATATAAGAAAAGTGGAAATCTCAATATTCCACTGTCTGGATGCTTGTCGAAGACCATAAAGGGAACGTTTCAATTTGCATACTTGATGTGGTTGAGCTTGAGTATAGCCTTGAGGAGGAACCATGTAGATCTTTCATCTAGATATCCATGCAAGAAAGCATTATTGATATCTATTTGATGAATTGGCCAAGCAAAAGATGTAACCATAGCAAGCAAAATATGAACTGTACTCATTTTTACAACCGGAGAAAAAGTATCATGGAAGTCTTTCCTTCGACTTGAGCAAATCCTTTAGCAACTAAACGGGCTTTATACCTCTCAATACTACCATCAGACTATACTTGAGTTTATAGACCCATTTACAACCAATCGCCTTCTTTCCCTTTGGCAAAGTAGTTAACTCCCATGTTTCATTCAAATCAAGAGCAAGTAACTCTTGTTTAGCATCCACCCACTCCTTTTGTGTTGCTGCCTGTGAATAATCATAGGGTTCTTTGGAAGCTAAAACAGAAGCTAGAGAAATGGTATAATCATTTGGAAAATGGGCAAAAGAAGTGGAAGTGTATAAAGGATATAAAGGAGAAGAAGAAGAAATAGTAGAAGCAACATTACAACCATGAAGAGTATGTACATAATCCTGAAGCCAAACTGGCGGTTTATGAGTTCGAGAAGACCTCCTCAAAGCAACAGAACTTCTTGGGCAAACAGATGGTGTATCATGAATAATAGTATGTGTATTAGAAGGAACAGGACTATGAGAAGAAGAGGGACATGCTGAAGTAGGATCAGTAACATCAACACTAGGAGAAGTATAACAAGGAAACAAAGGAGATGAATCAACAGTAGGTGAAGAATCACGAAAAGGAAACTGATTCTCAAAGAACACCACATCACGACTAACAAGAATTTTCTTAGTATCAAGGTTGTAAAGCTTGTACCCCTTTTGTCCTTGTTCATAGCCTAGTAAAACACATTTGCTGCTCTTAGAATCAAATTTATCTCGATTAGTTGAAGGAATTGCAGCAAAACACAGACAACCTACAACTCTCAAAGTATCATAAGCTGGAGGGTGTTTAAACAAAAGTTCAAATGGTGATTTCCATCCCAATCTTTTCATGGGCATCTTGTTAATAAGATAAGTAGAAGCTAAAACACACTCACCCCAAAATTCCTTAGGAAAATTAGCATGAAGCATTAATGCTCGGGAAGTTTCAATAAGATGTCTATGTTTCCGTTCCACCACACCATTTGTGTGGAGTATATATAAACCATGGTTCTTTGATGTAAAATTCCAAGCTATGAAACAAGATTGACAAGAATAAGACAAGAACTCAAGTCCATTGTATGTACGAACAGATTTTGGTGTAATAGAAAATTGATTCAACACATATTTGAAGAAATGATCAAGAATAGTATATGTTTGAGATTTATGATGCATGAAAGGTCCATGTGGATCTAGAAAAATCATCCACAATAGTCAAGAAATATCATGCTCCTGAAATTGAAGGAGTCTTGTAAGGTCCCCATATATCAACATGTAAAAGTTGAAAAGAAAAATCAGATACATGTGTATTACGAGGAAAAGAAAGTTTATGAAACTTTGATTTCTGACAAGCTTCACAAAGAAAATCTTGACATATAGTTCTATTACAAGGAAATGAAATGATATGTTCTAGTTTAGAAAATGAAGTATGACCCAATCGATCATGAAGCAAGCGAACATCATCAAGATTATTATTAGAAGTATTATTACAAACAGAACCAGAGGAAATCAAAGAATTTGAACTCGTTGCACCAGTCAAGCTTGTAGAGTTGAGTACATATAATCCATGTAATGCAGGAGCTATTGCTATAATTCTCTTACTGTTCCGGTCCTGAAAACGACATGTGTTACTATCAAAAACTGCAACAAGAGAATTAGTAGAGACAAGCTTTTGGATGGATAAAAGGTTGTGAGTAAAAGATGGAACAAGAAACACATGATTCAGACGAAAGGAATCAGTGAACTTAATAGATCCAACATTATGACCTAATGTTGTACTGCCATTGGGTAATTTGATCGTTATTGGTGGATTTAAAGTGTAGACATTTGTAAGATGGTTTGATATGGTGTAATATGATCAGTAGCTCCAGAATCTACTACCCAAGAACACATATTATTATTCACAGGATTACAACAAGAAGAAGCTGAGAGAGTACCTGCAAACTGATTAAAGTGACCAGCCATGACTGTTGAATCAGATTTCTCCTGCATTAATTTCATCATTTTTCACAAAGATTCGCAAAAACACTTTATCGTGACCTTGAACAGCATTGTAACAGAAGAAGAAGATGTACTACTCTGTTGACCTTCTTTCAAACGTGAAAATTGATCAAAAGGTGTATCAAAATGCTGTACTGTATTCAAATTCTCTTTCCCATAACAGCAGAAGTCACTTGTCTTGGCTTACTAGTATTTCTTTTCCCTTTATACCATTCTGAAATCCAATCAATTGAAAACAGTTTTCAATTGAATAACCCTCAATCTTACAATGCTTACACAATACACGCTTATTCCTTCTTTTATCAAAACCAGTCTTACTTCCCTCATTTCTGCTAAAGGAAAAAGCTGCCATCTCAACATTAGAACCAATATTTCCAGTCACTTGTCTTTGTTTTTCTACTTGTTGTACCAGATAGAAAACTCTATTTATTGTTGGTAAAGGTTCCATTGATAAAATCTGATTCCTCACTCCTTCATACGCATCATTCAATCCCATTAAAAATTGTAAAACTCTAGCCTCATATTCAAATTCAATCACTCGCTCTCTCAATCTACAAGCACAATAATCCATTCGACCACAATCACATGTAGGATACGGATGCAAAGCAGACAATTCATCCCAACAACGTCTGTTTTTATTGTAATATGCTACTACTGATTGATTATCTTGCCTCATACAACTAATCTCATGTTGAAGCTGATAAACAAGAGGTCCATTAGCTCCACCATATTGCTCCACAATTTCATTCCATAAATCTCAAGAAGATTGTGTACACACATAATTTTGTGCTGATTCAATAGTCATGGAATTAAGAATCCAGCATTTCACCATATCATCTGTTCATTTCCATCTAATTAACTCAGAGGAATTATCAGCCGGCTTAGGTATAGATCCATCTATAAAACCTAGCTTCAATTTTGCTCCCAAGGCCAATTTAATTGATTTATGCCATGTAAGAAAATTATTTCCATTGAACAATATGTTTCCCAAACTCATTCCAGGACCATCAGAACCAGAAACATGCAACGGATCAGTAACTAATTGATCTCCCATATTCAACCAATCTCAATCAGAAATAAAACCTATTCTTGATTGAAACAGGAAAGATACAAACAAGGAAGAAGAATACCTGCTCTGATACCATGAGAAACTTTACCAATTAAATTTTGTGTACATTGTCGAAGCTCTGTATCAAACGAACAAACTTATTGTATTTATGAAACTGTATAAAAAATTGTTGTTTACATTCTATTATACCTCTGCTATATATAGACACAAAATCCTAACTAACTCAACGAATACAATAAAGACATCTGGCATAACAGAAACAAGACACGTGGAATAAATAAACCTATAGCATACTCTCACAAAGGCAACACATTCATATCCTTTTATTTGTTTAGTTCAATTAATAAAAAGCTCATAAAAATCACTGTAGCAACCTCATTTTTGCCCCCATCTATCATAATTTCTTAGAATAACAATAGTTTTAGCTAAAAAAATTACAAAAAAAAATTAAATTACTCAAAAAATTAAAAAATTAAGGAAAAACATATATATATCATGTCAAAGTGCATTGTGGTCATAAGGTGATTCAATTGATTTTTCTGATGTGAAATAATGATTGAAAATCTAATTGCATGTTTGATTTGATAAATTACGAGTCTCTTCGCAAAAAAGTACATTCTTGGACTTGTATGGTATATCCAATATCCTAACGTCATAAAATAGACAATTACAAAAAAATAGAGGTTCCAAATAGAACCTCAATTGAATTTAAGTTAACTATTTTATAGACACATAAAATTTGAGATAAAACTGGGTCTTAAAAATTATATCTTGGTAAATAGCTCAATTTTTTATTCATAGAACTTTTTTATGAATTTTGTGAAGTTTTAAATAGTGAGACTCATATTTTTATTAGAGGGAATATTTTTAATTATTTGCCACAATGCAATTTAGATTTGTGATTTATTTTTAATCTTTTGAGCACATCAAGAAATTTTACCGTTATACATTTGTTTATATATAATTACTTGCACTTTTTTAGTTGTCTAGATAATAAGATGTCTATAAAATATTTAAGATTCAAATAAGTCCTTAAAACACAAAAACAAGCCACATTTTATTGAGAAAGAAAAGTCCACTTTGATTAGAAGTCTAAATAAACTCAACAACACATGATTTTAAATATATTTATTACTTGTGTTTTTAATAACAACACATTAAATGTTGTGAGTAGGAAATAAATTTTTTACTATTCATGCAAAAATAGATATAAATATTTGTTTTTATTTACAATATTTTATAATTTCTTTTCTTTTTTTCTTTAATTTTTATGGCATACAACTATGGAAAATGCCGATTTTCTAGCCGGTTTTAAACTGGTGGTTCTAAACCATCGGGTTGAATAGTTTTGGGGTAGCACCATAATGACTTGCAGAATTGGTGAGTCCTTTATCGATTCGGACCATCATCCTAAGCTAATTCTTTATTCAAGAACCATCGGTGATGGGTGGATCGGTTCTTAGTTCGAAACCGACTCATGATGATGTCAAAGTAGACTAAGGTTCGATCCCTACAAGTTGTGGACTTCCCTCCTTCTTCCTCCTTTGTCTCAATGAATTTACGAGTCTTGGGAAGTATTTTTTTATGTGCTGTCAAGCTGATTTTCAGGTCAATTTTGACCCAATTGCAATGCATGGAAATTGATCATACACATGGAGTAGAATATGTCATTATCCTTAATCATATTTTTTAATGACAAGGGTGTTGGGAATTTACGATCCAAATATGAATCGTGCAGCGGAAAATCGTTTTTTTTTTTTTAATTCCAATCGGATCAAGCATTTCAATTAAATCAGAAATAAATTCCAAGGGTTTAAAATTTTTATAAAGATCAAATCTTTTTGCAGCGGAATCAAAAGAAAACCCTAACCCAGTATCCATGTGTATCGATTAGATCAGAACAAGATAAAGATTTCAGATCCATACCTTTTGGTACTTTTTCAAATCTAGAAATTCGGATCTGAGATGTTGCAAACGCAAACACCCTCTACGGTATCCATACGAATGAATGCTCCTTAAAGATCCTCTGTGTGCTAGCACAATCTAGAACACCTTCTAGATTCGAACGGGATTAAACTTTCTAATCACGACTCTCGTGTTATTTGCTTTAGGGTTTACAGTGTTTCACTGCAGTCTAATGTGACAGCATGTGTTGTCTAACCCTAAAAACAAACCCTTATGTTCTATTTATAATGTCATTTAATAATGACATTTTTACCCCTTAATCTAATTAGGGATAAATAATTATATTATAATTTATTAAATAAATTATAAGATAATTAACGAACATAAGAATCCCTAATCTAATTAGGAAACATAAAACTATTTGGCCTAGGGCATAATTACCAACAGGGACAATTAATTTGGTGTTTGAAGTTACTAAAAAATACAAATACTCTATGAAAGGTCAGGAGAAAATCATCAATTTTAGCTCGTTTTGATGGATTTCATAGTAATCAAAAGGTGTAGACCGAGCATCAAGACGACGAGGGATTGATTTTGACCAATAATTCGTTGCAAATTGAGTGAATCAAGCACAAATGGTATGATTATTGTCTAAAACCCATCACACCATGGCTGAATTTTTTTTATCCCATTATGAACTTATTCTAATTTCTGATGCGAACACTATATAAAGGACGTCAAAGTAACACCTAAAAAGGAGGACATGGAAAATCAATAAAAAGCTCATCTTAGAAGCTAGGATTTTGAAGAAAATTTCTTTAAATTAGGGTATTACAAGTAGAATCGAGCAAATCCATTGCTATAGGAAGCTTTCTGAGATCATAAGCTTCCGATTGGTAGCTTAATTGGGATTCAAGGACGTCAAAATCATTCCAACCAGTTACCACTACTAACTGCCACCATTCAAGCTCAAGCCACGGCTGTCGGTTACGTTTCAGCAGAAATCAGTCACCCGATTGCTCAGCATCATCCATTCGGCTAGGACAACATCCCCCCACTACCAAGCGTAGCTGGATTGTCCAAATTGAACCTCCGTGTCCGATTAATCCGTTGTCGACCCGAATCCAAGTCTGTTCAGGCCATCGTCGAACTTGAGAATTCAATCAGCATGATTCTCTTCACACAGTATAGGGAAGAGGACAATACTCTTTCTTTCTATTATTCTTTTTTATTTCATTAGTTAATAAAGTGATAATAATAAATTATAAAGATAAAAACAAAGGGACAAAAATATCATTAATTTTAAAAAATTATAGAAATATCATTGAAATGAAAATAATCTCAATTTTAAATAAATTGAGCTCATCTCTTGAGCAAATAAGGTTATAAGCGGTTGATCTCGTATGTTTAAGAGACGAGTGTTTTTTTTTTTTTTTTTATTAACCTTACCAGTTGAACACATTAGTTTCTATGCCTTCTTTTCGTTGTTGTTGAGCATCGTGGTTTTCGCTCTAGATCAATACATGTTAAGTTTGGTATGACTGTTATAATTTTGGCATGTGTGAAGCCTATAAATGCTTACTTTACACCCAAATCCCACTATAGGTGAAGTGGCTTCCTCAAAAAGGATTGTATAGGAGTATGTTCATGTAATAGTGGGAAGATGTGCAATTGTTGCCAAGGTTGTATCCTTTACAACTGGAATGAAGCATTTGGGTGGCACATATGGGGATGAAGATGTTTATAGAATAGACTGGGCATTCGTAATATGATTCTTAATTGTTTCATTAATAGCCATGTACCTAAAGTACCGTAAGCATAAATAATGAATGGAGGAAATATATGAAAGGTGCAATTAGGTGCTGGGGACGACTCTTTTGATCTTTTGAGCACATCAAGGGACCAAGGAGAAAAGTTGCCATTACCAACTGATAGAATGGAAGTTCAGCTAGAACCTTTAGGAAGATAGATATGGTGGTTTTATCTTCAGCTTACCAGCATTGGACACTGTCTAAAGTAGATAAAAGATGGAAGTCCTTCTCCATCTCTCGTAAGGTCTTATTGCTAATAAGAATGAACTCTCGAAAATCATATGTTCAGTGGACAAGGTTAACAAAAAAATATTAAGCTTGTCTCTTCAACAAACGAGGTCAGTCATTTATGATCTTGTTTCTTTAAGAAAGGAGGTCAACTTGCCAAAAATTGAGATCATTTTCATTCTAAAGGTATTTTCGTAATTTTTTAAATTAATAATATTAATTTCATTTTCGCAATACAATAGAACATATAAGATAAAAGAAAAAAACTAGCAGAGATAAAAATTGTGAATATGTTGTAAATATATGGATAGATATATGTATTATATATAACTTAAAAAATATATAATAGTAGCATATACATGATCATGATATAATGTTCATTTCAACACCTAGAAAAATCATTACTTTCTTAAGTAAAAAGTGAAATCGACAGTTTTAGGAATTGGTATAAAAAATTTATTTTGTCAAAGTAATAAAATTTAATAAATTTGAAATGAAAGAGTTAGAAATTCAAATTCACCAATATACTAAAGTTTTCATAAAAGAACTACATGATGTCTTATCTTAATTAGCGAATGAAATAACCTAAATTATTAAGCTTAATTAAATTTCATTTTTTTGTAGATATTGACTTATTGATATGTGCAATAATTATGAGTGCGTTTAGTTAATAAGTTGAATGTGTTAGTATAGTTTAGTATTGGTCTTGTATTGTTTGTATATAGGATAGCCCATTTCTTGTTTTTATAAACTCAAACGAATGTTTAAGACATAAACAAGCCTAACTCCTGCTACATAAAAGCCCAAGCCCATGAGAAGCCTTTATGTCTTAAAGGTCAAATTTGCCTTTTCCAAAAGTAATGAAGATAATTGTTTAGTGAAAAATTTTGAAGAGTTACAATCCAACATAGACCCTAACTAACGTTCTCTTCAAATCCAAATACTCCATCCTTTTAATCCAATTTTTCTTTCTAAATTCATCAAGAACTCTTTTAGTTTCATTTACAAGTTAAAGAAGCTTAAGGTGATATATTGTTTACTTTTATAAGTTATTCTCTTGTTTCTTGTAATGAAACAACTTCAATATGATTGATATTCTAATAATTTAAAGACTGAGTTAGTTGATCTTTAGAGCATGCAATAGATGAGTTATTATAGTTGTTTTGATAGATAAGGGAATTGGTGAGGTTGGCATGATGATTTAATGTAAAAAATGAAGTTGTGGGAGTTGTTTGATGAAGGGGAGGTAAATTTTATGTATGTTTGGTGATTTAAAGTATATGTGTTGATGGTATGCAAGATGATAGAAGTAAGAAATTGATGCTCAAGTATTTAAGCGTATATGCCTGTTTTTTGAAACAAAACACGAGGAAAACACAAGGCAATATTTGGTCATGTATCTCATCGAGCCTTGGAAATAAGACCACTCGAAGAGAAACGCGAGGGGAACACAGTGACCCAATTCCATTGTGCTTCTTACTGTGTGTTAAACAAAGTGTGATAGCACGAGTGAAACATGGTCATGCATACCCAACCGTGTTTCTCTCAATTTCTTAAGAAATTGGTTTTTCAATGATACACAGCTAAATATGGTTACTCCTATTAAACCATGCTTCTCTCTAATCTCTTAAACACTTAGGCATAAATGAAACACGAAACAAACACAACTAATTTTAATTCGCCATGCTTTTACTTAAGGAGAAGCATGACTTGAACATGGCTTTTCCTATCTTAATGTGCTTGTCTCTAAGACAAAACATGACATGTTCTTTGCATTGTGTTTTCCTTTTATTTTAACTTAAAGAGAAGCATGATTGGAACACTGAATACCATATCACGTCGTGCTTCTCTCTGAGTAAAATTTTCGCATGAAACACAATGAGATATACGTTGAATTGTTTTGGGCATATTTCTAATATGAAGAAACACAAGATGAAACATAGCTGTGTACATGCCAAAAAAATTTAAAATTGATTTTTTTAAAATTTAAATAATGGAATATGATATAAAGATATATGTATAAATGCTAAGTTATATTTTGATATGGAATATTACTCAAATGGAAAATTCTATTTTCCCACCATTAATTTTGGTGAGATCGATCTCATCACCATCCAATGGCTCACAACTGATGTGAAGGGACTAAGATTCAAAATATTTTAGACAAACCAGATTAAATATTGGAGTTTCAAAGGTTAAATGGAAAGATGATTCGGATCAAGTGGTTTTTACAAGAAAGACACAAGCTGTCAAAATGTTGCAGGAGCCCTATGTCAGCTTTAAGCCTCCGACCTTGAAGTCCTATGCCGCCAGTGTACCTTGCTTACACTGCCAGCCTTCAACATGACCAGAATACGAATTTTAAATGCACGTGCTTACACTGCTTGTGTTGATTACAAAAGCTACCAGCGTTGTTGTTCACGAAGTTGAAGTTTTATTTGTATCTTTTAATATTCCTTTTTTTTTTTTTTTTTGTCTCTTGGTATATTTTGTGTCTTTTGGTTTTTCCTTTGTTATTATTAAGACTTTGTTTATTATTCATGTCCTTTTGTCTTCCTTTGTGTTTTTATTTATAAGACCTTTGTTTAGTTTTCACATAGATAGAAATTTTATGTTACTACTCTTGTGAAAGTCTCCTCCTTTGCGAGAGTTTTTGTGAGTTCTTGATATAACTTGGATTGCATGTTCTTTGCAATTGTTTATAAATATTGAGAGTTTCTAGCTTCTTTATTCATTTATGTTGATTGAATCTTTGTATTCTTTTAACTAGTGATTGGATTTGTAATTTTGGAACCTATTGGATTACGATTCTTGTTACGATCCATTTGATTTTGTGATTCGTGAGTCATGTTAAATTATGATTTCATCTATATCATTTAGATTTTCATAGTTTTCATTTGTGAAAACCCTAAAAAGAGATCAAGAACCCTAATTTTTTAAGGAAAGAATTTTTGAACCCTTTGGATTCACATCAACACCATACCTAACTGTGATCGAATCCGTAAAATAGTTAATATTTCATTTACTAAATTTTTTCAATGGTTAGATTGTTGACGAGATGGTTTCGTCAATAGGACTATAGAAGCTCCATAATCAAGTTTGATTTTTGATAAGGAGACCTAGCTTTTTTTTATGAAATAATATTAAGTCATATATGAAATGATTTCTTATAATAGATTTATGTCCTCAATTGAGTGTGTCTACTGATCTTTTATGAGATACTACGGATAGCAGTAACTTAATTATTAAATGCTAGGACAGAAATTTGTAAACTAGACTATAAACAAAGACGGCTTAAAAGTGTTTGAATTGTTTGTGCATGTGCTATTGATTTTGGTTCAAGGAGCGATAATCCTATTGATGATGTCAACATAGTAGTTAAGTGCTTAGGCTACCCCTTGTCATGATGCAATAACACTTTACAAGTGTCTCAACAAGCAGTCGATGGAGGTAATAATATCGATATAACGTTTATTTATTCTTAAAGGAAGTAATATGATTTAGTTCACATTTATGGGACAGGTTAAACTAAGTGATATTATGAATTAAGTTAAGTAAAAATAAGAAATGGTTGTGAATCCTAGATAAAACTATTATCTTTGTAGATGTTCCTATAGGAGATATAATTTATAGATGGTACTATAGGAGATATAAGTATTCGGGCTACCTATATCAACTTCCTGAATAGCTGTTGTTACTCGGAACCCCTAGTTCCCCAATAAATTGATTCCAAAGTTTGAACACTCCAATGTTAAATTGTTACGCTTAAATTATAGATAAATAACTTATTGATTTGTTGCATTGCATTAGACTAAAAATGTATGTCACGTTGTATTTGCTTGTGTTACTATGTACTGGGTCTTTATCTCATGTTTTCTTTTATAGATGTTGCTAATGATGAATTCTATAATAATTTGGGATATAGGACTAACTGGGAAGCGTTTATGGATGAATGGGATAATTAGAGACCCTATGCAAAATAAATTGTTTTGGAAAATATTTTACTAAGATTTTTAAAGTGAATGTAATTTTTGTTAAAGGCTTAATGGTTAAGTCTTTGGTTTGTAATATGGACTAAAAGCTTTTCTTTATGTTTTTGAAACGACCAGTTTTGTAATCTTTTGAAGTACCTATTGTTGGTACAAGTGATGTATATAAATGTAATGATGACATACTCATATTGAGTAGCTTTTGCAAGAGTTTTGTTTTATAAAACAAGTTATATAAACAATCGTCATGAACATTTTCTTTATAGATAGCCTTACATGTAATATTTAAGTACTATATGTGGCCAGGGACTAGGCATGCCTAATCATACGATAGGAACAAACGGGTCCTTATAGCGAGTACACAGGTACACCCGGTGCAACATAAAAAATGAAAAAAATTATTTTCCCTTGTCTTTGTAAATATCGAATGAAAATATCGTATATAATGCCTTGACTTGAAAATTTTGATAAATTATAAATAGCATTCTTTTTAACATTAATTAAATTTGTTAGCATTGAAAGGATAAGTTATGACATAAGAATTTTAAGTAGTTGTAACCATATGGTTTTCATAGCATAGCCTCCGAATTCGAAATCTCTAGTATTAAAGAAATTGATTTTTAAATTGGTTTTATCACAGACCTATGCTCAAGTTAGGAGCAACTAATCCATTGATCCTAACTTGTAATTTTTTTTCTTAACTATATTCAGGTTGCGACTCCTTTAGTTTTATAAAATCAATATTTCTTTGAATTCCTAATTAAGGATCCGTATCAAATGGGTTAGGGTTTGATAGATCAAGTTGAAAGAAATCAAACATAAAATTGAAAATATCTAGGCTAGACAATCACAAGACATAAAATCTAAAAGTATCAAATTTTGTATTTTCTAAAGAATTCCACAATGTAACTCAAATATAGATTTTATTATCATCAATTTACATATAAAGTGAATAATATGTTAATAGCAATATTACAAGATAATTATGAGTAAAAAATGGGGATTGATTTGTCATCCACTAGTAAATTTGACAATTGATATAACCCACAATTTCAAAAAAAAAAAAACAATAAACCAATAATTACTAGTCAAAATATATAAATATGAAAAAAAAAAAAGAAAAAAGCTGCCCATGCATAATGAGTAATTTGCAAATACAAGGATATGTCTTTGTAGTTTACCTATATTTGAAAGAGTAAAATATGATAAAATACTAGGCATAGTTAATTAATTAGATTTATGTGCTTTGCAAATAAGTAGTATTTCATTTTTTTATAATGAATTAATTACTTCAATGATGTTTCCTTTTACCTTTTTTCTTTGTAACTTTTTATTTTTGTCTTTTACAATAACAATACTATTAAATACATTCATAAAAAATTTATATCTAACCAAATAAATTCTCCTAATTAAATTGATATTTTTTATTAGTACTACCTAAATGATAATTACATTATTGATGTTACAAATGTTCCTAGTACATAATGTAAAGTATTAGTAAGTAATATCAATTAAATTCTCTTTAATTGCTACGATACAAATGTTTCCACTTATATGCAAATTATATGTTTTTAAAATTTTTCATGAAACAATCTTACAAAATTATAATGAAAAATAAGACTTTTAGAATGTTTATATATAGGGGAAAATGCAAATACTTCGCCTAAATATTTTTTGTGAATTCCCCATAAACTTTCAGATTGCAAATAACTCATTATTCTTAGATAAATTGGCAAATTCAGCATAAGATTAAAAATGACCTCTCTAAATTTTGACCTTAGTGGAAAAACACCCTTCAAACTTGTCTAGCATGCTTTAACATATCCTAAACTTTAATCTTGACATGTTTTTGTTAAACTAAATAAATCAAAGGTCTTGAATGTTACTAATTTATGAAAGTTTAGCGTTTTTTTTTTCTTTCGTGGGTGGGTGGGGGGGCACATTTAGAAGTTCATGGGGTATGTTAAAATTTAGATGGGTTATGAGAGTAGTAGGTCATGATATCACTGGCCCAGCCCACTCTAAAATCTCACTTCAAACCATAAACATGAGAATCACTCTAGACACTTCACCTCTTAACTATCTGATAAGCTCTCTCTTTGAGACCCTAATTTTACTTCCTCTTTATCTCTCACATATGTTTTATGAAACCATTGTTAAAGCGTTTTGCAGGTGGAAAGCTAATTTTGAGCCAGCCAAACTCTAGTTTCATTGTAATATGAGGGTAGTAATATGTTGTCCCTTTCTTTATTTTTCACTTATATATTTATAGATCCTACTACAATCTGCTAAAATTTAGTTACAAGTAATTGATTTAACTGATCTAACTAATATATTTGTAATTCAACTATTCTATAATAGTTAGTAATCTAAGCTAGCTTCTTCTTGATCCTTAAACTCGTTTGTTTGTGTATTTGATTCACAACAAATGTTGCCCCCTCTTGAGACAAAACCTTTTCCTCAAGGTTGAATGTAGGATATGATTATTGAAACTAATCTAAATCTTCCCAAGAGGCATCTTCGATAGGCAAACCCTTCCATTGTACTAACACTTGAGACACCTGTACTCCTTGCCATACGACAGATTTGAAATCCACAATAGCTAAGGGTAAAGTAGAATTGTCATGAAATGCATAAGGAGGTAATCCAAAGATGGAATAGCATTCTTGTGCACTTTCTTCAAATGAGACACATGAAAGATACCACGGATTTTGGTTTAAGGAAGCAAATGTAACTCATATACTACTAGGCCAATATGCCTGAGAACTCTTAAAGGGCCATAAAATCGTTTAGATAACTTATGAAATGTACTAGCTAATGATTTCTGTTTATATGGATAAAGCTTCACAAAAACCATATCTCCTTCATCAAATTCTACATTAATTTGATGCCTATCTACTTGCCTCTTCATTGTATGTTGAGTAAATTGTAAGTAAATTTTAAGGCTCTCAATAATTGTAAATCTTTTTTTATATATACAACGTGTAAATCATAAGATGATGGTTATTCTGGAAATCCTCCTCTCCTTTATTACATGTATCAAAAGTGATCCATTCACTTAACTATTCACCTCTTTTACAGAGAGGTAATGCGAACACCATGTCTACTAATTTGTGCATAATACACAAATTCTTTTCAATATAATTTTTTTAAAGGTAAAATTATACAGCATATAAATACATGTTAAAGGAATATTAAATTGGAACCTTTTCCATGTCATGTATTGTTTTTCATCTATGAACCTAATCCACATATGGACTTTTAAGAGAGCATCATAGTCCCATTAACTAATATGGTTCAATAGATCAAGTTCTTGTTCAAACTTTTCATTGCATTGGGCATATTCATTATTAGTAATAAATAAAAACCCTTCAATTAACTATTGGGGACCAAAGCTCACAAAATGTTCTTTTGTTGTGTTACAAAGTCCTGGTATATTGTGGGTGTATAGAATCACAAGTGAAGAACAAGATAAAGCAAGGAAAGGTAGCATGGATATGTTAACAATATTGGAAGAATGTGCTCTTGGCAATGAAAAATTCTTTAGTGGAGACATTGTCAACATTGTTGACATCACCTTCAGAGCACTTACTCACTGGATAGGAGTCATTGAAGAGCTTTTAAGAGCGAAGCTGATCAAGGATGACAAGTTCCCATACTTACAAGCCTAGATATAAAATCTCAAGAAAGTTCCATTGATCCATGAGAACTTGCCCGATCATGAAAAAAGAAGAAATATTTTGCACAAAAGAGACAAGAATTCATTAGATCTACAGGATACTGATATATGAGCATACACCTGCATGAAAAAATCTTTAATATATATGTACTACTTGTTTTGGAGTGGGTAGCAAACTGGAAAAATAAGAGGGGTCAGTAAGTCTTGAACCCCTTCCTAGCAGCCATTTATGATTCACAATGAAGACTTTACACTTTAAAATATAATGTTGTCTTTTGGTTTTATAATCTAATCAGTATGAACGACTCTATAATATTGTATAAATTTGAATATCTTCTTCTTTTTAATTACCAAATATATATATTATTACAAAGTTAAAGGAAAAATAAAATTAAAAGTTCATACATGTCAATATTTTTCTTTCTTCTTTTCTAGAAAGCGAGGATATATATCATAAGGCTAGCTAATCTTACCATGCGCTAGGAAAAGGTAGCATGAATAAAGTGGTCGGTTAATATAGTACCATACATAAAACATATACATTTACGTAACACCATTCTAGACATCTCGATCAAGAAATTGGGTCTTCAAGGACTTTGGCCCACTAAATTTAATGGGTCCGAAGTGATCCATAAGCCCATGAGCTGCATTAAATATAAGAGAAAAGGAGGAGAGAGATATGCATTTCACTTGGATTTTAAAATTGTCATGTTACATTGCTCAATGGACACCAAAAAAAGGGGAAAAAAAAGAAAAGAAAATACATAAGACCAAAAATTACAAATCAATGTTAAATTTTCACAACATATAGCTTAGCCTCATCTTCTTTTATACAAAAGTCCTTACTTATTTTATTGACTTTTAGACATTCCATTAGTGAGGGCTTTTTCCTATATGTTTGTCGTCACAAAGATTATTTTACATTTATAACACAAACTTATCTAAGATTTTTTTAATAGGTAGAAATGTATATTAAAAAGTACTAGATCCAACTACCATCAAAATAGGGTTCAAACTAAGCTTGAGGATGTTTATTCAAGAAAAGGTGCAATTATGGCAAATATTTATAGATAAATTACAAATACATCTTCTAAACTACATACTAGGTTTAAATAGATCTTTTAATTTTTAAATTATGATCTTATCCTCTACAACTTTTAAAATATAAAAACATATCAAACCATTGTTAAAGCTAAAAAAAACCATCACCTATTGTGGTCCTCTTAGTGATGCCTTATGAACGTTCAACAATGATATGGAGATTGTTTGTGTATTTTCAAAGTTATAAGAGACAATCACATGATTCTTTCGTGCCTAACCAATAGTTTAAAAGGTGTATTTACAATTGCTTTCGTTTATTTATTTTCATTAAAAAAGATTTTCTTAGAAAACCCATAATAAAGAAATATTTATAGGAGTAATCTAGTAAAAAAAAAAGAGTTGCACTTTTCATTGGCTAGATTACTCGGTAAATAGTTTTATTAGAGTGTGATATAAAAAATAATTTTTTAATGAAAGTCAAAATCATGGTTTTATCCTTTTTTTTTTTTCCTCTTTTTCCCAATCCACAGAAGTTATGAAGCTAATTTAAGAGCAAAGACCATTTTCAAATATGAGAAATGCATCTTATGGCGAGCAGTAACTGAAAGCTTCTTTTGCTTCATCTCATCTTTCCATGACTTTCCAATATCATGAGCTACACTAACTGCATCTAGAGATGCACCTGATAGACCCCTTCTGGTGAATCCAACCGCGTAGAGTCCGGCCCGTCCTTTCCACCCGTTGGGAAACGGGTTCTTGGGGATCCCATCATCAGAGAAAAACTCATTTTCCTGATTATTATTGAAAAATAAAATAAAAATTAAATCAACCATGCACATGCAAGAAGTCAGATCAGAACTACGGAAAAGCAACCAGCCTATAAAAGGTAAAGGTAGAAAGGCATGTCGTACTTTATAATTTTGATGATAATGGAACCATTGATGTCCTAATTAGGAATCACATATGCCAACAAACAAAGAGACAGAGTTATAAGGACAAACTACTTGATTGATCCCTGTTTTCTTTTTTCAAAAGGATGGAAAAAATCCAACTGCAGAATTACCCTATTTAAAAAAGTCAAATTCGCCAATAGCATTATAGTCTAGTGGCATCTCCCTAATCTATCAAGTGAGAGGTCTCAAGGTTGAATCTCTCCCCCATTATAACAGCAAAAAAAAAAAAAAAATGAAAAATAAAAGCCAAATTTGATTTAGATGGAAAATATTAACGGCTATTATATGTTAAAGAAAATAATTTTTTTAAAGATTTTTATATATAATTTAAAAATATTTCATTAATTGAATAATTATTTTTGAAAAAGATAGAGTTTCTTTTTTTTTTTTCCTTTCTAAACTAATTAATTAATGCCAATAAGTTTGTTAAGGAAAACCTTTATTAAAGAAAAAATAAAACAAAAAATTTATACAAAGTAAGACAAAAATAAATTTCCAAAAGAACTTGAAAACTCATTGAAGTTTCAACAACATTACATATGCTTGACTCTAAAGATATTAACAACAATTTTTGCAAATCTTTAATTTTGTGGAGTTTAGAAATACCAAAATCATTTTTTATACTTTGGAGAATAACCACATATTATCTTTAATACATATATTTACATAAAAGGGCTTAAAAAATATGAAAACCTTTTAGTTTGATTCAGCCTGAACCCAAACAGTTAAATAACCAATGGAAGCAGCCTTACCCCTATTTCAAACAACTTTTACGTCGTCATGATAATTCCTTCTATAAATAGTAATGCACAGACATAGCACAGGGACAAAAATTTGCTCTTGACAAGAAGGAAAATTTCTCACCTTGAGCCACGAGGGTACATTGCTCCGATACCCCGTCGCGAGAATAACCGCATCGATTTCTAGTATTTTACCATTAACAAGCTCAACTCTGTCAGTCGAAAACTTCTTGATTCCTGGAACAACTTTGATCTGCCCCGATTTGATTTTTTCGAGAGCACCTATGTCAAGAACTGGGGTCTTCCCTGCTGCATTTTTGAGCTCTAAAGGCCCTATCTTAGGCCTTTTAAGTCCATATCTCTCAAGGTTTCCAAGTATCAACCAAGCTAGAAATACCAATATCTTATCTATTAACCAAGGTGGTAGCCACTTCATCATGAAAAATGCCAACTCAAATGTTGACTTTCCTAGAACTTCCCTCGGCAGAACATGACCTGTTAACCAAGCAAACAAACATTTTATGTAACTAGCTGTTGAGATCACCAAATTCCGAGATTAAATTTAAGAGCAGTTAAGCATGTCAACCATTTAATACGGAAGGATAACAAATTCTTTTTTTTTCCTATTCCTTTTCCTTGAATTTAAAATGTCAGCATCACTTTTGAAAATTTAGGTGTTCATTTCAATAGGTTTCAGAGGTGTCGTGTTGACGTAATTTACCCAAGTGGCTATAATACTTGTTTGCACTTACCGAACTTCTAACCACCATTGATGGTTTGACATCATTGTTACAGAGATCAAGAGAAACTTCCATTCCGGAATTTCCGCATCCGACGACTAAGACGCGCTGATCCCTGTAGTTTGCACCTGACTTGTAGTCACAAGCGTGCATCACATGGCCTCCGAATTCACTCAATCCTTCAAATTCAGGCATAACTTTCTCTGCATTCTCACCGGAGGCTACTACAAGCCACCGGCAGATGTACTCTACCTCAAAAGGATAAGGTGAACCATTGGAGGGAGTGGTCTTAACCCTCCAGAAGCAAAAGAGTTCATCATGCTTAGCAGACTGCACTGTTTCATTGAAATTGGGGTGTATGTCAAAGTGCTTTGCATAGGATTCTAAGTACGTTATGAACTGATATTTAGTGGGGTATTCAGGGAAATCCTCAGGAAAGGGAAAGTTTGGCAATTGACAGAACTGCTTAGGGAGGTGAAGCCTGAGGCGATCATAGGTCCTGTTTTGCCAAAGGGAGGCAATGCAGTTAGCTCTTTCAAGGATTATGAATGGTACCCCTTGCTGTTTCAGGCCAGCCCCCACTGCAAGGCCAGACGGCCCCGCTCCAACAATGACGGGCCCGTTTACCCATATGCATCGCCGGGGAAACATTTTTCGGTGTCAGTGAATTGAAACATATCCGGTTTATTCATACAAGTAGCACCAACGTTGCCTTGCATTGAGATGGTCCTTTATGTTTTGTCTAACTCGTTTTGTGTACTAGAAACGAGAGGAGGAAAGATCAAATTGTAGAAAGATGTAAAAGAGTTGAAGAAAAATGGGAAGAGAGGGAATAAATGTTTCTCGTTTTGAAGTGAAGTGTGTGGTTGAGGGATGATGGGTGAGTATATATAAAGGGAAGCTGGCCTGGGGTTCTGTTGGGGTTGGGAGGGGGGCGGTCAAACCCCAAATGATAAGCTTAGCGCTTCATTGAAATGTTTATCGTGATACTTGCATTATTTTATTACAACAATTTATTATATTTATATTAATCTTCAGTTTTATTAATGTAGAAGGATTAGGATAAACTATTTTGTTTACTATATACACATATTGGATAAAATTGTTATGAGGTAAGGAAAAGATCTATGCAGCGTTTCTAATTGATACTTTACAAATTAGCATGGGCGCATTTAGACCAACTTTAACGCGTTGTTTAGCACGTAAACCAAGAAAAAGAAGCTAAAACTCACTGTTCTTACCGATAAAGTGAGGTGATTCAACAAACACTATTGCTTTGAGAAGCAACTTATTTTCTCTTTACTTTTTCTAACCTTGTCAAAAATATATAATCCTTAACCATTTAAAAAATAACCATTTTAACCTAAATGAAAATATGATCGTTGGCTGAAATGAAATTTGGTTCATCTGGCCAATGCAACGGCAATTTTATTTTTTTTAATTTTTCATCTATAAATATATATAAATTTACAAATTTTTTAATCTAAAAAACCACAATCTCTTACCACTCCAAAAATCTATTCATTCATAAATGTGATTATACATGGTCCCAAATAATTTTCAAAATTTGCCACATGTTAATGATTCACCAAACTCAAAATTTTCAAATGCCACCTATTTCACAAGTCAGATCATATCTTCCATTTGTTGCATTTTTCCAAGGTCTTCCTAATTTGCAATGTCCTCCAAATTTTCCAATTACGAGCCAAAACTTACGAAACTTTAATCATAATCCAAGAAGTATGATAACACCATATTCTCAGTATATATACCTCAGTTCCACTTGAAAACTTTCAACCATACAATTTGATAAGAAATTCTCCATCGTAACAAATCTAAATCAATCATTACAAACACAATTAGTACAAGCTCACAATACCCATAATATTTTACGCAAAAAATTTAGAAGATGAGGATGATAATAAAAATGGAGGTGACTAAGCTTGTAGGATAAATGGGAGAAAAATAATGATAAGCTTTTAATTTACGTATGGTTTAGGGTTAGTAAAGATCTAATTGTTGGAAACAATTAACCATTACAAAAATTTTGGCAACAAGTCCATGAAGAGTTTAAGAAGGAAAATCATTTTGAAAAAAGAAAAATCCATTGAGATAAAGGCAATAATGTAAAGCTCGATGGGCTAAAATCTCAATAGATGTCATGAAATTTGGAGCTTGTTACAATAAGATAAAATGGTATGGACAAAGTGGTAAAAAATGAGCATGATTATATAAAAGATGCTCATGGTTTATTTAGACAAAATGAGAATAAATGATGCATTGTTGATCAATGTTGTGTTATTTTGCATAATGAACACAAACAGAGATTAGAATTCGAAAATACAAAAAAAAAATGTAAATAAACATTCGAAGGTCAATAGCTCTAAAATGTATATCAGCTTATCATCAAACAAAGATGTATCAACAAATAATGAGGTAGGTGAGGCAAACATCCATCCAACTGGTAGAGCGGCAACAAAGAGAAAAGGCAAAAAAAGGGCTGAAAGTAGTGAGAAAGTGGAGGAATTTATTTACGAGATATAAGACTTAAGCATAGTAGATCATGATAAAGTAGAGCTGTTACGTAAAATCAATGAATTGAAAGATAAAGAATCGAAACAATAAAGGAGAAGAAACGTCGCAAACAATATAAAAACATTGAAAGTAAATCGAATAAGAAAAATCAATAATGATGGCTAATATACATCAATGGATAATGTTAAGAAGGAATGGATAAAAGAGATGCATAGAGAGATAATTAGAAATAGAAGGAGTCATTAGTTCGGACAACTGTAGTCCCAAAATCACGGCCACGGTGACAATTACGGTGATTACAATTTCGGCCGCGTTTGTTGCTATGGCCATGATTGTTATTGTGGCCACCATGTTGGTCGCGGTCATCATTGAGGCAATGATTTTGGTCGTAGTCATCGCTATAGTTGCAATTTTGAGTTCGTGGCTTGAACCCGGCAGCGATTTAGGCCACGGTTGTTGTTGTGTCCATGATTTTGGGTATCCAACCTTCAATTAGTCATAACTTTAGCATATAATTCAGAATCATTATTATAATATGTCTAGGCAAAGGTCATTCAAGAACTACATTATTAGGAAAGTTACCTTATAATTGCAAATTAAGGACTAAAAAACATCAATTAGGTCCTAAAATAAGCCTTTTAATTTTTTCACGTATTTTTTTAATTATTCTCTTGTAAAACATTGTAAAAGCCATTGTAAACTAGCTGTTGTAAACTAACTATTGAGGTTGAAGTTCTATAAATGGAAAACAAGTATGTATTCATAAAATGCACTCTTCAATTTTCTCAGTTCCAAGTATATACTATTCTCTATCCTATCAAAACTTAATGTTTACTAGTATCTCAAGCAACTTTAATGGTTATGACAAAACAATGGTTACAACAAAGCAATTGATGAATTTATTTTATCAGAGATGAGTAGTTCTTGATTTGAGCTAATTGCTTATTTATATAAAATGAACCTAGAGATATGTGATAGTTTCACCTCTACTAAATAACATAAGTAAATATATAAATAGAGGTCATTTAAAGGCCACAATCATCTTATAATATCTATTTCTCAAACAACCTAGTGCATAGATGAGCATTTCCAACATAGATTCTAAATGAGAAAAGTATATTCCTTCGCATTGTATAAGTACTATAGAATTACTTATCCTATTTTAGACAATGGAGGGATGCAGCTAGTAAACTTAATGCTTCACCACAACAGAAGTACACTGCAGCTATTCAAAAGTTAACATATGGAGTAGTGGATGATGCTTTAGACAATTACTTGCGGATGGCTAAAGGCACAATCATATAATGTGTCAAAAATATCATCTAACTGGTCATCACTTGTTTTGGTGATGAGTATTTATGCAAGCCAAATGAAGTTGATATTGAGTGCTTACTTAAATTATCTAAGCAACGTGGATTTCCTGGTATATTAAGAAGCATTATTGTATGCATCAAGCGTGGAAAAATTATCTAATTGCATGGCAAGTATGTGTATACTAGAGGAGATCATGAGTCTTACAATCATGCTTAAAGTTGTCGCTTCATATGACACTTAGAAATGACATGCATTTTTTGACATCTCATGTTCAAATAATGATATTAATGTACTGGAGTGGTCACTGATGGGAATCAGAGAGTGTCTTCAAAGGAGATCAACACATTACCAAAAGTATTGGAACTTCAAAGACAATATGGAAAATAAAGGAATAAATGAATAGATTCAAAGCAAAAGCGAAGGATTGAAAATTGGGAGTTACAGACCTATGCCCTAGCTAAAAGCCACTGGCTTAAGCAATTTAGGCCGTCGACCTTTGGCCGACATTCGAACACATAGAATCGAAAATTTGAAGGCCGCTTTCAAAAGCCGCAACCTACTTTGAGTGTCACAAATATTTTATTTTTTGTCTTTTAGTCTTCTTGGGTTTTAATATATATAGTTCTTTGCTCTTGCTCTTGAAATCATTTTTGATGAGTGATTAGTTTTGAAGAATTTTTTCTTGAGAGAGATTTTCTCTTGTATTGCAGCTTCTTGCAATGGTTTATGAATATTGAGAGATTGAATTTCCTTTATTCATTTTCATTGATAGAATCATAGATTCTTTTAATATAGTGATTGGTTTTGTAATTCGTAAGTCATACCGAATTACGATCCTTATTATGAATCAGCTTGATTTTGTGATTTGTGAGTCATATTGGATTACAATCTCATTCATATCTTTTATGTTTTCTTAGCTTATTTTATCTATAAGAAAACCTAAAAAATCCTTTCTTTCTAGTGTGAGTTTCAAAGAAAGATCCTTTCTTTCTTTTGTGAACTAGTTGTTTCTTGATAAAAAAGATCGAAGAATCCTAATTCTTAAAGGAAAGAATTTTCTGACTCCTTTGGATCCTTATCATCACCCCTATTTGATGATGTTCTAGAAGGATATGCTCTATTAACACACTACACAATGAATAGTAAAAACTATGACATGAGATATTATCCCACCGATGGCATATATTTAGAGTAGTCAACATTCGTCAAATCTGTTTCATCCATGTAGTCCAAAGGAGCAATTATTTGTTAAGCACCAAGAAGGCTGTAGGAAAGATGTTAATCGTCATTTGGAGTGCTATAATCTCATTTTGCTATGGTTCGTAGACCTTCGCATTGGGATCAAGAGTTTTTAAGGAAAATTATGGAGCATGTATAATTTAACATAATATTGATTGTTGAAGATGAACGAGACAACTATAATTTTAACTTTCAAATACCAAATTATGAATTAAGAGATAGTAGTGAATAACACCTCATATTTCTCACATCATATTGCAAAATATGTGACATATATCCAAAAAATACTCGACCGTGACAAGGTAAAATATCATCAGTCATAAACCAACTTGATTGAACTTGTATAGAGAGATTTGGACCCAGTAGTTGACATTTAAATGTCATATTTAACTATTTTAAATTATATGTTGGTTTTCCATTCTTTTTTTTTCTCCCCTAAATGTTGGTTTTATAATATTTTAAATTATACATTGTTTGTATTGATTTTTATATTAAATTATCATGTTTCTTAATTTATCTTAAATATTATTCATAAATCAACTATTGTGAAGTCATCAAATTTAAATAATTTTTTATTTTTTATACTTATATTTTTTAATAAATTAATTGAAAATCATCATTACTATATGAAATAAAAAAAAAATTTTAATTTATTTTCATATTTATTTAACAAGTGAGGAAAATATTAAAAGTATTATCAAAAAATGAAATATATATGGCACCCGCAAAAAATATAGAAATTATGAAGAAACTTTTAGTATTAAAATTATGAAGAAACACATTTAGGAGAGTTGCTTAAAAGGTGAGTTCATTAAAAAAAGACATGGCATATTAAGCAACTTCTAAACAACATTACATATAAAGGTGGTCTTAGAGAAGGAGATAGGGGCTCTACCCTCGACTGGACAAAAAATTAAAATACACACACACAAGAGGTCATGAATTTGTTGCCTCTCTCAACTTATTTCTTTCACAATAACTAATAGAAATAAATTAATCATAAAATTATTTAAAACTAAAATAAATTTTTGTAAATGATATTTTTTTTATTTGAAATACACAATAAATAATAATTATATCATTCATCGTGAAAATATAACTCAAAAGCCTAAGTTTAAACATATAATATATTTTTCATTTCACAACCTCTGTTTTTACGTTTCATTTTAGAACCTATAGTCTTAAAAAACTCAATATAGTAGGATCCGTTAATGTAACATTGATATGATGTTATTAACCAAACTCTTAAAATAAATCCAATTTAACTCAATTATTTCTAAAAAACTAATCCTAAATAAGTCTGTCTTAACCCATGCCAATTAACCATCTCAATCCTCTGTGAGAACACTATACATCATTAAAAAAGCATAATGTTAATGAAATGTTTGTAATACAACCCTAATTTCCCACAACCCCTGAATTATTTATGGTAAGTTACACGATGCTCTTTGAAAAATTTTGAAATTACACAAATCCCCATCTTTTTAAAAGTCAACAATTACTCGCTTCTTGAAGCGGATATGGGGTCTACATATATTATTAAATAACAACCAATTATCTCTTAAAATAAATATATATGAGAAAATTAATTGAAAAAATATGTCATATTTATTTATTGACGTGATAATATAATCTATTGTTTAAAAACAAAACAAAACTTGTCTATCTTAATAAAAACATAGTTAAACCAAAATCATCAAACCTTTTTTTTTTTCATCTTTCTAAATGAATTGTCTCGTCCAATTTCTTTTCATTTTTTTTAAATTTTATGAAACAACGTTACTACTTGTATCTACAAATTCTAATTTCATAGATGGAGATAAAGACAACAAGGCATGCATTTGTAATCTAATTAGTTTTATTAAGAGATAAGTGTTCAACTTTAAACTTTAAAGTCCAATTTCTTTTTAATAAGCAATGCTTATCATAAGATTAACATTTGCTCTATGATATTAAATTAATATTTACACTATGACAAGTTAAACTGTTGGATTTTACTGTAAGATTTGCAATGACTCATTATTTACTTATTGATTTATTTCTATCTTTTCTTTCAAATAAGAGAGAAAATGTTGTCTTTTTCATTTCATTTTTTTTTATTTTCAAGCATTGTCAAATAAGTATTTCTCATTTATTTCTTTTTTCTGCACTAAATACATTGTGAGGAGTCTCAGTTGGAAATCTATAAGCTTAAAAAAACTATACATCTTAAATTTTAAAAAAAAAGAAAAAAAATAATACATTTCATTTAGAAAGTTAAAAAAAAAGGTTTAATGATTTTAGTTTAGACTATATTTTTGTAAAAAAATTCATGTTTTGGTTTTTGTTTAAAAAATAGATTATATTGCTACGTCAACAAATTAATATGACATGATATTTTTTTAATTAATTTTTTTATATATTTTTTAAGAGATAAATAAATTATCATTTAATAATATATGTGGACCTCGCTATTGCACAAAAAAGTAATGTTGGCTATTTAAAAAGGTGAGATCCATAAAAATTCAAAACATTTCATGGCTATCAATACTTTACCTAATTATTTATCAACCATTTTGAAAAAAGAATCCTAACTTCTCACTGTACCTATTATTGATTGTTAAATGGAATCTACTATGATTGATTTGACAAGAGAAAATCAGAAAGAAGATTCCGCTGTTGTGTGCATCCAACGAGAACAAAGATGATTTTGCCAAGAAGTGATTGGTTTATCTTGGAAGTTTTTTTCCATTTAAGTATAATATGGTTTGAGAAGTAATTAATTGTGCGGAATTACCTTTGTTGCTATGATCTTATTTCTGTAATGAAGAATTCGTCTGAAGTTGTTAATTTTTGCTAGGAAATTCCATAAAAATTTGGCAATATAATGACATTAAGTTCTAGTATTTTTCTACTTAATTAGAATTTTTTTAATGTATTTATTTGTTTTGGAAAACTATTCTCGCATTGCAGTTCAAAAAACGTGCATGTGAATATTCACTTGAAAACGAGTGAATAAAAATAAGACCAAAAAAGAAAAAAACAAAGAATTGTAAATTAAAACCAGTATTCCAAGTCAAAATATGATGTTTCTATTCAAGTCACTTTATTTTCATAAAAAACTTGTTCATTTCTATACCTTACAATATTTGTTATACTAGATACGATATTAACCCCACTATGAAAAGTATTAAATTACAAAACCTCTAATAATATAGATAACAAATATTTGATACTTGATATGGCAAAAAAAAATTTTGATACTTAAAAAGAATTACATATGCTATTATTATAAGCCGCAGTGTGATTATGCGTACATAGTTTCTCCTTAACCTTATAAATTCTTTCAAGGAAAAAAAATCAAAATATTATAAATGAAAAAATTATGAGAGATGGTAAATATTAGGGTTCAAGTTTAAATAGAAAATGAGGTTTTAGCAGTGTTAAATGCAATTTAAAATTGTTCAAAGTAGTGTAAATTGAAGACTTTTGTTATTTATCACTTAGGGCATGTTGTAATAATTATAAGGTATCATACATTAGAGGTGAGTGAATATACCTATTGCGCTATAACATCATCCTTGATCATATAGGTTCTAAATAAGTATTGAATCAAAGAATAGATTACAAGTAACAAATTTTCTAGAATCCAATCTTACAAGATAGGGTACATGTATAATATCTTCATATGTTGTATCTATGCTAGAATTATATTTTTAGTTGGATTATGTATAGGCTTTAACATATCATGTATTCACCTATAAAAAATTATCAAACAATGATGAATAAATAAAATATCATATGTTCACTTAAAAGTTCTAAGTTCTACATATAAATAAATAAGCAAGCATAAAAAAACGTAAAGTAAAAAAAAAAAATGACATATAGTTTGATAAAAGGTAAGCAATCTTAAATTATTAATGAGGGTAAAATGTAAGAATTACACCCTTCATTGGGATAATTGTGTACATTAACAATTACCTAGTAAATCTTGTATTTTGAACTATTATGAAAGTATTGACAAGTTTAGATTATTGAAAATATACCTTAATATTTTTTTCTATTATAAAAGCGTAATAAAAAAAAATTACATGTTCCAAGTTGATCCTAAAGTGTGATAAAGAAGTTTCCAGTTTCTAATTTTAAAAATATATATGTAAAGGGTAAAATATAAATAAAGTTTCATGTTAATTATATCCATCCTGTATTGGTTCATCCTATCATATATCACATAAGTCACATTTAATGAAATCATAACAATAGTGGAACAATATCCAATTTATACCATTCACGACATGGTTATCGCGTCCTAAAATTTTTTCAGTCCAATATCTAAACTTAAACTTGGCTTATCTTTCAAAGTTGTGCCGGTTTATTAATTATCAGTTAGTATTAGTGAAACTGGGAATTGCCATCCATGAAATGCGTAGCCGCGAGTGGGGCAACTCAAAAACCCAAGCTAATTCATTGGAACTTGAGGTAGCTGATAAAGTGGAAGCCTGCCAGTCTCCGGTTGTATTTTGACTATTTTCCTTACTATTATCCTTCTTTGTTATCCTTTCAGGAACCGACAGCAGAATGTTTTGAAGCCGAAAGAAATTCAGTTTCCCACTTGATTTTTTTTTTTCCTTCAATTATAATGGAAGGGGATTCAACTGAAACCTTTCACTTTGTTTCTTTTTCCATTTCTTCTCAAATTTTTTTCCCTTTCCTTTTTTCTTATTTTTTTATAATGCATCAAGCAAGGACGATAAACTTATATATCTTTTTCTTTTGGATTTTCATTAATTTATCTTTCTAAAATACTATCACATAAAATAATTGGTTAAAATCATAATACAAAAGATTAGGCCATATTATATCACAAAGTATTTTAAAAGCATAAATAATGATAATTATTGATTATAAATTAAGAGAATCTAAATGAAGAGAAATTAAAAGGATTAAATCCAAAAATTTTATATTTAATGCTGCTGCGTAATATTAAGATCTGCTCAATAGTAAACATGTGTTTGTTCGGCTTTGTATTTTTTCTTTCTTTTTGTCTAAATATATTTCTGCTGGAAGGTCAAAGTTTTTCAATAGTGCCTTGATTTGTTATTGGGTACACTTTTTCTTTTTAAATAGGGAATACTGCGAAATTGCATAACCATTACAAGTATGGAGACTGCGATGCGGCACATAAAAGCGGAGAATTATATATATATATACACACATACATACATATATAAAGACATGTAAGATATGAAAATGGTAAGAAAGCATGAGAATTAATAATAATAATAATAATAATAATAAAAACAATAAATATGCTAAGAAGATTAAGAGTTGGCCCTAATATAAAATAAATGTACTTTCTACTATCTCTTTAGTGAATAAAATGATAAACTTGATATGCATTATTTGGTAGTCCCATACCACCACACTGGATAGATGATGGCTTCATAGTTTACACTATCAAAGTACAAGTTTTAAGGTGAGTATAAGTTATTGATACTCTTATCCGTACCTTATTTAGTGAGAGTAGGTTTTAGGAAATCTCATCACCAATCCAGTACCCCAATACCTAGTCAGACTTAACTTGATTGATTAGTGACTTACCCTCCTATAATGTTAATGAGACGAATTTTCCCTTTCCTTTAGATTATAATTGAAATTGATATTATTAATAGTGACATTTGTAATTTCTGATTAATATAATAACATAAGATCTGATACGACACCATTGAAGCACCATTATAGATAGAAATTATGAGACATGACACCCATAACATTAAGACACACTTATGATATAAATAAAAAAATATCTTATAAGTTAATTATTATAGTCTCTAATCAATTTATATACTTTTATCACTAGTACTCGGACACGGAACAAAAACACCAAAATAAATTGCCCTTATAATGAATAAAAGGAAATTATAGAAAGACAACCCTTTTAATAAATGCAAGGAAATTATTTAGATAACAAATGTGGAAAGAATCATTCAAAGAATATTTATTTATTTTTAAAAAGAGCTTAATACATAGTTTATCGATAAGGACTTGCTAATATTGACCAACATCTAATATGGTTAAAGAGCTCACATAACCAAACATCTAACTATTAAAATAACTGTTGAATACGAATATGGACTGTTGAATAATCACGAGACCAATTCAATTAAAATTAATGATAAGGTCATAGGATTTTCCCACACAATTCTATGACTAAGTTTTCCATGAAACTCTATAGCTAAAAGCTGCCACAAGGTGCATTTCTTTTTTTTTTTTTTTTTTGGCTCTTACAAAAAAGACAGCCCTTGTAATAAATACAAGGAAATTATTTGGATAACAAATGAGGAAAGAGTCATTCAAAGAATATTTAATTTTTTAAAAAAAAAAAGCTTAATACATAGCTTATTGGATATTAACCTGCTAATCATTGACCAACATCTAAAATGGTTAAAAAGTCAACATAACCAAATATCTAATCTTTAAAATAAATATAATAATTAGAATATCAACTATTTTATTGATACTATCACATTTGGATATGAATATGAATCATTGAATAGTATGGTCGATTCCATCAAAATTAATGATAGCACCATAGAATTTTTCACATAACTATATAGCTAAAAGTTGCCATAAACAAGAAAAAATTTATTGGATATTATGGACAATATATTATCATATACACGTATTGTATAGTATTGATAAAATTTCCAAATTTAAATTACGAATGACAATTATTGTAAAACCTATCTATTTCAATATTATGTGCATCAAAATTTTATTAGTAATTATACATGTGTCATGTGTCCACAAACAATACACATAAAGTCAGAGTATTATAGATGGTGATTTATTAAATGGAAACAGATGCAAACTCAAGATTCTAAATCTTTCAGAGTGATTTAAAGTGTTAATTGTGAAAAAAGTATTTATCAGGTCACAAAATACAGGTTTACCGGCTCAATTAAGTGTTGATTCATTAATTTTTGCTAGATATATAATTTTTTTTTTTAATTTTAATACTTTCAGTCGTTCAATCAATAGTGCGATGAGGATGCATGTCAAAGGCAATTCGAAATTCATTTTACACATTGAAAAAAAAAAATGCGAATACTTGGAAAATAAAAAGTTTCTTAAAATTTCTTATTTTCGAGTTATCTAAACATTCATTGATCACGTTTTCTTTTCATTTTTCTTTCTGTTTTCCTTGGTAATTTGAATGTGGAATCTTGGACTTATGCTTCGTGATATTATTATCGCTCGAAAACAGCGATATGGGTCCTTCCGAAAGTCTCATACGAAGGAGTACCGTTCATTTAACATTCCTTTTTTGGCCGAACATTTAACATTCCTTTACTACGTGCGTTTCGCACGAACCAAGGAGCACTTTGGCAGATTTCACGTGTTGAAATCTCAACCATATGCCAACTCCATGCATATAGAATTTACACAATGTCAAAGCAAATTTCTTGAAATGGACAAAGTGCGAGCAAAAAAAAAAAGAAACCGTATTGTGTGCTTTGTGTGTAATGTGAAATAGATTTTTTTTTTATGCTCGTTCAAACCATGCATGTAATTTTGAATTTGATTTCAATTGAATCCATTTATAAAGTGAAACATTTTATGGAAAAGAAAAAAAATCGATAAAGAAATAATGAAAATGTTACTCGGATAAAATTAATCTTAATTTTAGGCAACACAAACTAGTCTTTTGGATCAAATACATTTCTTTAAAACAAGTTCAACCTACGATATTTTGCAGCATCTATGTATTTATTTATTGTCCCAATTACAATTTTTTTACAATATCTACCAAAACAAGATAAAAAGACAAGACAAATCGTATCTATAGCTACTCCAGATACAAATTTTAGCTACTCTCCTAGTCTCTATCAAACATCAACACCTTCATAACATGCTTCACCTTCTCTATTGAGCTACACCCATCTTTCAATAATGAACAGGTAAATATAAAAAACGATGTAATAAATATTTCAGTTGTAACGTTCAATACATATAAGTACAAAAAAGAAAAAAGAAACATCAACGAAGCTATACATGGAATTCTTAAAATAAAAAAGAAACAAGGGAAAAAAAAGCAAGAAGCTGTTGTTTCTGCCTTCTCCCCCTTCCGCTAAGTGAATGTCCACATCTGCTTTAGCTGTTGATGAGGTTGAACATGCTCCATGGATATTGTATCAAGTGATTTATGTGTCTCCCAATCTTTACCCGGTACGTTGCAATAAGAGCTTAGATACATGGGGATGGGGTTTGGCTCAACTTGGGTGAGTCCCTTAACCGCATCATCTGGTGGTGTTATTGACCACCTCTTATGTGAAGGCAAAGGAGTCTTAATAGTTGTTGTGGAGCTCTCAAATAACAGAGTCTATAAGGAGAGTTGATATGATGATGATGGACTCAACTCTTTTGTTTGAACTAGTGTGGGTAGTGGCTTGCCCTTGATGTCTTGTGCTACATAACCACGACTTTCCCTTGCCTTTCTCCCTGACCTAGCCTTAGCCTTGTCTTTGTAGCCTTTGACTACTTACTGTGCCAGCTAAGGCAGTAAAGCATCATCACTATCATCATTACAGCGGGCAGTTGTTGATGCTGGGAGATGAAGTGTGATGGCTTACTTTATCCGTTGTGAGAATCCATGGAGTCTTAGATGCTTCTTCCACATATACCAATGTTTAATCCATGCAACACAATCCATATGCATTGTGCTTGATCACTACCATTACATGGGAATAAGGAATTTTATATGTCTCCCACTTTTGACACATGCATTTATGGGCCCTTAGCTCTGCCTTGTTAATATAATCTGCCTTTGACCATGCATAGTATGTTGTGGTGTAGTTAGAACCTCATAAGTCCAATCCTGGAAGTTAAATAATGTCACATGATGGGCACTTGACACCTTATTCTACCTCTCATATTTCTTTCCAGCATAGTTTATCATCACCTCACGAAATACTAAGGTCGTAGATGCATCTTGTCTTTGCTTATTGAACATTACTTTCTAGTTGTAGAATATTTTCTCCACTAATGCTGCCATGGGTAAGTTTCTAGCATCTTTGAGGGAAACATTGCAACTCTCAACCATATTGGTGGTTCCAAGGCCAAATTTGACACCCCCATCATATGCTAAGGTCCACATATGAGGTAATAGATCTTGAAAATTCCACAGGTAACCTTAGAAATTCTTGGCTGCTTTTATGGTAACCTTGAAAATTCCAGGGTTATACTTGATAAGAAGCCTCTTTTAGTAGCTCTTTACACTCTTTGTTTGTAGCCTTTAAGTTGAAGTTACTCACAACATGTCAAGCGTACCAATGCATGGTTAATCTTTGGTCACATTGTATCATTGCCCTCTACTACATTTTGTATGCCGCATTGATATTAAATAAATCATTGTGGATCTTATTACATGTAGCAGTAACTTTGCAAGGAATGAACTCCATGTATCCTCACTCTCTTCATCAACCAGGGCATATCTCAAAGGCATGATGTGGTTCGACCCATCGATTGCAATAGCCATAAGAAGCTTATGTTTGTATTTTCCATAAAGGAAAGTGTTGTCAATGGTGATAACTGACTTGAAAGCATGAGGAAAGATGTGTTAGTAAAAAACCTACATATGATAGCCAACAACAACATAGAAGTTCTTACATATACACCTGCAACATAAAAACACTTCAAGGAATACATAACCTAGTATCTGATTTTACCGTTCTCACCACAAACTCTGTCCCTAGATTAGCCCCTATATGCATGGCATTTAGTAGGTGCGAGAGCTTTGCATATGATTCTCCCATTTCCAATGCACTTGCTCAATGGCCTTTCACTTTGCCTCTCGAATCCTCTTTAAGTGAATGGTGTAGCTAAACATAAGATGATTATTTAGAGATTCTTTGCTGTTACATTTGATGAGTTTTAGACTTGCATAATAATACTGTCACACCCAGATAGGGCCCAAAGCATTAACAATTCTGCCATGTAAACACTTAAGTGTTGCATGTAAATGTTACTATTTACTAAGTGAGTTTCTAACCAATTTTAGATTGAAAAATCCTTACTTAAGTTGTTGTAAATAATAGTAAATAATCTCTTAGTAATACATTAGAAACCTCCTAACACAAATATTAAACACTCAGATAAATAAAAAAAAATCTAACACATCTAAATGTCTAGCTAGCCAATCTATCACCAACATTCAACCAATACACCATGTATCTAAAGCATCCAAATCAAATCATCTTTCATTACTTAAAAAAAAAAAAAGAAGGAATAAGTTGAAGTCTAGTATAATAGCAACAAAAGTACACATGATATGATCAAACACACTTATTCTAATGCAAATACAATAACCAACAATTTAGATTTTTAATATAGGTGTAACAAAACAATAATAGAGTACTTACACTCCAATAATAGGAATCTAAGGGTCCTAAGTAGTAGTAACTATTTTGGAGGTTGATATAAACAAACTAATTACCTATATCCCCTAGAAGAAACTCTAAGTAAGTAACCTTGTTTAGGGGTCATAGTCGTTACTCATCTTTTTCCATACCAGTTTATTGTGAATAAGCAGTGTAACAAAGCCCATTATTAGACCACATATTACAACTTCCCTCTGATATGAGTAAATGTTGCCTCGATACCGTTTACCCTATCAAATAACTGCTAAGCCACCACTGGTAGCCCAAGCATCTAACTATCATGCTAGCATTGCCATGCAAGGTTGCCGCTCTATAAATCATATTAAACAGCCAAAAGCACACTCAAACAATTAATTAGGTTGTCTTTGAGTATTAGTTCACTTTATGATACCCTATCCTAGCAATCAACGTGAAAGTCACTACGCACTTGAACTCTAGTAGGCATTTTGCCACAAATAAGATCATAGCTAAATGCAAGAATAAAAATTCATATAAAGAAATCATCTCAAATAAGATTTAAGTAAACAATTCATTCAATGATTCACAATAGATTAATTATTAGTCAAATTGAAGTTATATATACATCACCTATTCTTATTGAGATTCTACTTAATTTATTTTAAATATGAATTCAAAAATTTAATATCAAGTTCAAAAGTAAATTCATATATCAAATCATTTATCATACATTTAAGATCATTTTATACTTAGCCTAACCACCTATACTCGTCATATAGTAATTAGGTCCTTTAGGTGATATCTTTAGTAATCTAACTTATAATTAAACTAATAGTCTTTTATTAAGTAAGATAACTCATTTTAGGTTTAACTAGTTTATTTATACCCTAATTAGTCTAATTATAGCTAAAAGTATGCCAAAGCACCTAAACTAGTTCTTTATTAAGTCTTTACAACATTATGATGTATTATTTATACCTATTTTTATTAATAATTCGCAAGATCAAATTATTTAATTAGTCTACTTAAAATTATTGTTTTAATATGAAAATATATTTTGTACATTTAACTCATATTTATTTGGTTGAAATTAGATTCCATTTATTTACAACATTTCATTTTCAATAAAATTTTCATGCACAACTTAACTTAATTAAACCAGTCTAAAAGGTTCTTAACTTAAAATTTTTCTGTCAACTTCCTAACTCATTGTTTTACATGTTGTATAGCCCGATTAAATTGGTTTAAAAATTAAAAAGAAAAATTCAAATCTTATCAGAATAAGGAAATAACACTAATGACCAATCGATTTTGCTGATCTCGATTGGATCTTGGTCGATTTTTTACACTATAATAAAATAAACTTCTTAAGCTTTCAAACCGTTATATTCTCACCCAAAAAGAATAAGAAAACATGACCGGTTCATCCCCTTACATTACTACCACCTTGTTGGTTGAAACCCTATCTTGCTTTGTTTTTGCTTTTTTATAATTTAATTTTTTAAATAGTAAATTTATTTAAAAAAATTATGGAAACTTTTAGTTTAAATATAGACACATTAAACTACAATTTCTATTAATTTCATCTAAAAATAATTTTTTTGATATTTTATTTAGATTTTACTTTTCAATATAATATATAGAATTCAACATGCATTTATATGCATATAAATTGAATTTTTAGTACTTATTAACGTTGAAAATATTTTTATCTCATTTTATTTACTTAGTTAATCATTTAGGTTTAGATTTACTAATTTATTAAATCATTCATACATCAAATAATCATCATCATCATCTATGTTTTCATCAATTCCAACCCTATGGTCATAATATAATCAACTATCTTTATTCATCTATTCATCTAATTATCAATCCACATGCAAACTATATCATCACAACATTCAAACACAAGTTCTAAATCATTAGATCGCAAAATCACAATAATAATATAATACTAAGGTACTTACCTAAATGGATGAACACATCAAACACGACAACTACTACTATTTTGGCAAGCTTGTTGGAGAAACTTCTTAACCCTCTTTAACCCCCTACCCACCCTCGCCGCCCCTCCCTCTTTGATCCTTATTTGTGTTCCTACAAATTAATTGTTGTATTACTAATATATATTTAAGGATTAGGATGTTTAGGATTAGATAATTATCATTTCTCCTTAATAGCTTGTTGAAGAAGCCTAGATTAGAACTATTAGCAAGGGATAGATTGTTTGTCTTCTTAAATAAGTTTTAGAGAGGTTTGGCCTGTTTAGTAAGTTTTGAAAGTGTACAAATGAGAGAGAGAGAAATTGGGTTTAAATATGTGTTGGTGGAGTCTCTAAATGTATATTATATATTTAGCATTGAAATGACCATCATGCTCTTGTAAATAACACTAACATGGGCACATGTGTCTTGATTTGACCTCTTTGCCCTTCATTAAGCATCCATTAGTTATGTAATTATTTATTGTCCTTATTTTAATTTTTTTATTATTCTTATTAATTAATTAATTAATTCTTTATAGCCTTGTATTTTATTTTTACTAAATAAATTCTTATTGTTTTTAACTGAATTGAATTTTATTATTTCAAATTGAATTATTATTAATCATTATTAATATCTCTATTCTTGTTGTTGATGTTTTTAGCCTTGTAATAAATATTTTGGATATTTTAGAAACACCTAGACATGCTGGTCAAGTTCACCTGAGAATGATCTTATTATATAGTTTCATCTAAACAAGTGGGCAGTCCCACAAACTATGTAATATGAAAGTATCTGTAAAGACCCAACCCTCTAAATCTTGAGATTTAGAGTACCGAGTCCCCAACCACATATAACATTTTCACATTATATGTAAGGTTGTCTTAAAACTAACAATTTATGAAAATTGTTTGATCAAAACTACTAAAACTTTATAAAGAACTTTTAACAAAACAAGATTGCTAATAAAAGCAATCTATTCATACATTTACATCATATGTACACTGTTTAGTGTCAATACAAGACACTACAAAATTACAAGTTTTCTTAAAGCAAAAAGAACTTTAGGAGATCTTAAGGTCTTTACATCTTAGGCTTATCTATCAAGCCTTCTATACAAAAACTTTTCCTTTAACAAAAGCTCCTCCAACTATCCGGGGTGTTCGAGTCCTATTCATCCCACTCATCCATGAATTTCTCAAAGTCTGACCCGTAACCCAAATCATCATAAAACTCGTCTCCAATACTTGCAAAGCAGCAAAAGTGAGCCAAAGGCCCAGTACACAATAACAAAATGCAAGAACAAGTTATCAAGCCAACTTAAATCAAATGAAATGCATCAATAGACAAGTGATTATCTTATTAAGTTTTCTTTTACAAAACAGCAGGAGGGTATTCAAACCCCGGAATCACGCTCTGGGAATTTAGGGATTCTAAGTAATAGCAGCTGCTCAGGGGGTTGATATAGCAGTCCGAATACTTATATCTCCTATATCTATTTCATAAAGAAAATAGCTTCATTTAGGGTTCAAAAGTCGTTGCCCAACTCTACTTAAACTCAGTCCATAACATGAGCCTAGTTCACAAGTTCCCATAAACTTTAAACTAAACCATGGTATTTCCTCCTAAGTTTAAGTAAACATTATTCAGATACTATTACCCCTATCGGCTACCCACTTAACCAAAAGAATCGCTATTGCATCATAGCGTACCATTGCATCATGGTAAAGTCATTACATCATGACTTGGTTAAGTGCCTAACTAACATGTCATTGCATCATGACAGGTTTGCTGCTCCTCGGACCAGATTAAACAGCATAAGAGACATCCACTTCATCAAAACATTAAGCCGAATCAAATTAAATCAAATTAGGAATGCCTAGTCCTAACAAACATCAAACAAGCTATTGTATACCTGAACCCGATAGTATATCACTATAGTCACTCGATGAGGAACTAACCAAAGAACCTTTAACTGAAATAGGAATATCAGAATAATCAATAATTAGATATAGATTTCACATTCATATATATATATATATATATATCACAATCCTAGATTAATTATACAAGGGAATTCATTAAACTTTGCATAAAGTTTTAATATTTAATTTATGCACAAAACATGTTTATCTAGCTTATATATTCATTAGGAGATCATATATGAAGTAAAGATTGAAGATTAAAGAAGTTTTAATTTAAAAAACTCAGGGGATACGCAGCCTTCCTACGCTTGCAAAATTTGAATGAATGCCGGCAGCGTGGGAAATATACGCCGACGGCGTTTCACCCCGGCGTTTAAATATTTGGTTCTGTTCCACTTCAACACCACCCCATACGTCAGCAGCTTTGAAGCTCTAATGGCCGGCCTACATTTTGAAAAACAAACGCTGGCAAAATTTTCTTGCAAAAGCTGGTGGTGTTCAAAGCAACTTTAAAAAAATCACTTCTGTTTACTTCCAACACCGCCTCTACATCGGTGGCGTTGAAATGCCAGATGCTGGCGTACGTTCAAAACAGACCTATGCGAATAGAACTCATTTCCCCTGTTTTTCACTTTGTAAATTTCTAACCTATAACACTTTTAATCATTATTCAATTTCATTTTTAGCTTCATATACTAACTCCTATCTACAATCAATCCTAGCAACTTAGAACAAATCAACACACTTAATCACTTCAAATCCCATTTCCACTCATCCTCAACTTTAACTACTCAAATTATCTTTATTCCTTCCCAATACTCCATATAACTATCACAACACATAAACAAATTCACACAATAACAAAATACAATCCAACCTAATTTCAATGCATGAACAAGTAACTTAGATGACATTAAACTCATTCTATCCAAGATCTTACATAGGTACTATAAGAAATGAAAATAAAACAAAAGCTATACTTATATTAACTCACATGAATAAGCCTTGTCTTGGAGAGAATTTTGATTCACAAAGCTTGGTGTTATCTTTGGTTTGGGGCTTGGAGTTTAGAGTGAAAGAAGAAGAAAAAGAAAGAAAGAAAGAAAATGAAAATTCGGATGAAATGAGAGGGCTGCCAAAAGAGAGCTTAATTAAGCAAATTTTGGACGTAATCTTATCTCAATTTTGACTTTTAAGGCTTATTAGACTTTAGGTTGAATTTGGGTTAATTTGAGACTCATTTGAGTTTAATTTAGGCATGAATATTGGCTTAATTAAGGGAAATTTCTGTCAACTATTCCTTAAGCAAATTCAAAGTTGATTTTATAGATTTAAACATAACTTAACATATTAATATATAAAAGACACAATTATTAACTATACTATACACACATTAATATATATAAAACAATGATATTGATTTCATTACATATGCAAAATAACACATATGAAATGTTAAATTATATTAACTTAGACACATTTAAACTTTTACCCACTCATCTACTCAAATGCTAATATTACCAAACACAACTCTCATAAATCAACATGCTCATTTAGTTCAATAATTAAGATAAATAAACATATACGTGGAAGTTAAATAGAATTTAAATTTAGATCATTTCAGTATCCACCATGTTTCTTATAGCTCGCTCTAAGTCTCAACTTACAACCCTTATTATTAATATTAGTTCAATGCCCAACACATTGGATTTGAATCCTAGTATCACATTATGTGTCAAATTTTAATTAGCCATATGGGGTGATCTTTACTCTTAAACAACATTCCTACCTTGAATTCGTCAGTGAAGCTTCAAATACCAGGACTAATTTCTTGGTCATTCTCAAATGTTGCATATCCATTGCCTACTGTCACTATGAAGAGTGACATTGGCTCTAAACTTCTAACCGCATCTCCATCTTTTAGAGCTAGAAAATGATGATTATTCATCCTCTACGAGCCTTAGAGCTCAATAAGCACCTGAAGCCATCCCATGCCATCATTACTGGACTTGCCACTTGATTCATCAATTGGTTTGTTTCCAATCGCATGTTATCATAGTCACTACATCTAATAGTTTCACGCAGCTCAAAGCTAAACACCTAGGCCTAACTATCTATTGCCTAGGTAGCATGAGGGCTTTGAGGTTCATATACCTAACTTTCAACATTGTACTCAACTCAAGTATCAACCACAATTGCAACTGACAACTTCTTTTCAAATATCTCTACATATTACCACTAATACACATCTTAATGCTCAATTGCATCACCAATGGCCACTTATGGAGCAACTTAACCCAATGTGTCATCCTATTTATTTTCATACAATTTTCATATATTAACCAGGAGTTGCTCATAGTTAATATCCCTAGAAACACTAGCTACTGCCACCAATTGCCTATCATAATTCACCTCATCAATTGTTTGCATTATATTCTTCTAAGTGTATTATTCTCCTAAAGATATAATTGATGAATTTTGATGGTTAATTTTGAGGATTTGATACTTAACTGGGTTAAATTTTGATTTTAGGAGTTTGAGCTTTAGGAGAAGAATTAATCAAGTTTAAAAAAAAATGAAGAAGATTTGGAAAAAGAAAAGAAGAACACATGTGATTATTTATCTTGTGAACTTGAGTAAAGAAGGTCCATAGTGAAGGGAAGAAATCATGTTTGTTATAGTGAATATGAAATAACCTAATTTACTTAATAATTTAATTTTCATGTAAATATAATATTAGTTCTAAATATTAAGTTTGAAGTGAATTTGATATATGAAAATGAATGTGTAGAAATAGATTGATATATAATGTGTAAATTTTTGTTAGTATAAAAGTGTGTTAGTAGCATGTTATGAATTAATATTATGTTTATTAATGTATTTGTATATGTGTAATGAGATTAATGCTATTGTTTTATGTATATTAATATGCGTATAGTATAATTAATGTTTGTGTCTTGTATGAATTAGTATGTATGTGTTATGTTTAAAAATTATCAAAACAACTTTTGAAATGTCTAAATATTTGTTAGCATAATTTTTCAATAAGTTAAGCCCATTTTCAAGCTCAAATTAAGTCCAAATTAACCCAAATTAAGCTAAAAAAGCTTAACCCATTATATACCCTAAAAGTCAAAGTTTAGGATAAATATGAGCCATAAATTGATTAAAGACCCTCTTTTGGTAGCCAAAAAAATCCATCCGAAATTTCACTTTTCTTTTCTTTCTTTTGTTCTTCTTTCTTCAAACCATAAACTCTAAACCCTTAGCAAGAACAAGCTCTTAGATTCAACTATTTTCTCCAAACCAAGCTTCTTCATGTAAGTTAATGCAAGTTATAAACTCTTTGGTTGTTCTTTCTTGTGATATAGATATAAAATCCATGTTAGTATGAGTTTTAATGTCATATGAATTTGAATGGTTTTATGTACTAATAAATGTTGGGTTGTGTTTTGATATTACGTGAACTTGTTATATGTGTTATGAAAGTAGTGAGAAGTGTTGGTGAAGATTGAAGTTGATTTTGAGTAGTTAAGTTTAAGGTGAAGAGTAGGAGAGGGTTTAAGTTAAATGAAGTAGTTTGATGTGTCAAAATGATGTTTAATGTTCTAGGAGTAGTTAATATAGATAGAAGATAGTATATGAAGCTAGATATGTGTTTGAAGATGGATTAAAAGTGCCTTAAACTACAATTTTGCAAAGTAAAATAGGGGAAACATAAACTTTTCAAACCGGTTTGTTTTTGCATTTACGCTGGCATCTGGTACTTCAACGTCGTGGTGTAGAGGCGGTATTGAATGTGAAGAACCGGTTTTTTTTAACGCTTCTTGTAATGCCGCAGGCATTTGTGAAGAAATTGTCCAGCATTCATTTTCAAATCCAGCTTCAATTTTTCAAATCCTACGCCGACCACTAAGCTTTAACGCCACTGGCTTTTTATTGGTGTTGAATATGAACAGAACTGATTTTCTTCACTTTGGCATTAACGCTACCGACGTACGATCCAACGCTGCCGGCATTAAGCTCAAATTTGCGAGTGTAAATTGCCTGCGTATCCCCTGAGTTTTTACAATTTCAACCTTCTTTATTTGTTCTTCTTTACTTCATATATGATCTTCTAATGAATCTATAAGTTATATAAACATGTTTTATGTATGAATCAAGTGTTAGAGCTATGTGTTAAGTTCATTGAATCTCTTTGTATAGTTAATTTAGAATTATATGTGGTATGTATGTTCTACGTTCGATTATTGATTTGTTTTGATATTTCTTATTCCAATTAAAGATTGTTTAGTTGATTTCCCTCTGAGTGGATATAGTGATACCCTACTGAGTATAGATATGCAATAGCTTACTTGTTGTATGCTAGGAATAGGCATTACTAATTTGACTTAATTCAATTCAATTTAATACTTTGATGAACTGGATGTCTATTACACTATTTAATCTAGTCCGAGGAGCAACAAACCTGTCATGATGTAATGATATGTTAGTTAGGTGCTTTAACCTAAGTCATGATGTAATGACTTTACCATGATGCAATGGTACGCTATGATACAATAGCAATTTGTTTATGGTTAAGCGGATAGCTGATGAGGAGATTAGTATCTGAGTAACGTTTACTTAAACTTAGGAGGAAATGCCATGGTTAGTTCAAAGTTTATGGAAACTTGTGAACTAGATTTATGTTGTGGACTGAGTTTAAGTAGAGTCGGGCAACGACTTTGAAATCATAAATGAAGCTATTTCTTTATGGAATCGATATAGAAGATATAAGTATTCGGACTGCTTATGTCAACCCCCTGAGCAGCTGTTGTTACTCAAGACCCCTAAATTCCCAGAGTGTGATTCCGAGGTTTGAATACCCTACTGTTGTTTTGTTAAAAGAAAACTTGGTAAAATAATGACTTAATTGTTGATGCATTTCATTAGAACTAAGTTCGCTTGATAATTCGTTTTTGTATTTGTTATTGCGTATTAGGCCTTTGGATCACTGTTGCTGCATTACAGGTATTGAAGATGAATTGTATGATGATTTGGGATACGGGTCAGAAATTGAGAGGTTCATGGACGAGTAGGACTCGAATGCTTTTGGTTTTTGGGAGAAGCTTTTGTTTAAAACATATTTCTCTGTATATGAGGCTTGTTAAATAAGCCTAAGTTGTAAAAGAATTTAAAGTCCCTTTAGTTATCTTTTTGTACCAAGAACAACTTATAATTTTGTAATGTCTTAATTGACACTAATCTTTGTGCATACAATGTATACAGGTATAGATTTCCTTTATTAGCAATCTTCTTTTGTTTAAGAATTGTTTATAAAGTGTTTAATCAAACAATTTTCATAAACTGTTAGTTTTGGGACAACCTTACATATAATGTGAAAATGATATATGTGGTTGGGGACTCGATACACTAAATCTCGGGATTTAGCGGGTCAAGTCTTTACAGAATATTAGAGAGTTACACAATGAGATAAGTTCCCATGCATTGTGTGTGTTTTTTTTTTTTTTTTTTTTTTTTGGAATTGTTGTTTACCTATGGTCATGCATTGGTCATATTCCTATATGAGTGGGGAACTATTGAGGGTTTAGAGAGAAACACTGGGGAATCTATGTGATTGTGTACTAGCCGTGGAGTTTTAGATACTATGCGAATCTTCTCCAACTTTTTGGATATCTTTCCAAATTGATTCATGTCCAAGATTACAAGATTAGATAGGACTCTCATGTATATAAATAGATTTTTAGAAAGAGAATACACACTTTTTCATATTTTCTACTTTCTAGCATTTTTAGAGAGATGAAGCAAGTCAAGAAAGAATGATTTTTAGAGAGAGAAGATTGCAAGATCAAATCTTTTTAAGTGATTTCATTCTATATTCTAATGTTCCTATATATCTCTATTGTACTTATTAATATATGATGGAAGAGTAAAGACGATAGTCTAGATATTAAAGAACCTAGAAATTGCTATGTAAATTGGGATTGATTGTTTGTTAATGAAATTATTGGTTTTCTTAATTTTAATTATATGTGCTTACACTTTTAAAGGCAAAAAAAAAATGTATATGTGCTTAATTGTTTCCAGAGTTAATAATTCTAGAGTACTAGTTATTGATTTATTTGTATCAGTTAATGAAAGATTGCTATTATAGATAGATCTAGCATAATTAGAAAGATTTGATTGCAATCCTACATATAAGATGACATAAATCTTCCATGATAGTTTAAATTAGGATTTAGTCTAATAAATTGATGCAATTTTTTGAATTGATATTAGTTAGGAAGAAATCTCAATAGATTGATTTAAGAATTAGTAATTAATAATCTTGAAAGAGATATTAATTTATTATAAAAAATTCTATGGATTAAGAAAGTGATAATTGACATTCAATTATTTTTAGAATTAAGCATAGTAATTTTTAGTGGTGATATAATATCTAGATGATTTTAATGATCTCGCCATTGATATTTAATTGTCTTGACTTCTAATTGCTATTGAATAAATAATTAAATAATAACATGAGTAGAATAGAAAATTGATTAAATTGAATTAATTATTAGGTTAGATAGTAGAAAAAGATGTAATTACTAGTATTTCAAAATCCTCCTCGGAATGATACCTGCACTTAAATTGCTATAGTATATTTCAATAGGTACACTTAGCTAAAAAGTGGTTGTAGAATAATTTATTAGTATAGATTTTATTGAGTGATTACGATCATATCATATTCCGATAAGCATAGAATACAAGTTTAGTATTATCCATTATTTTCACCCGGTAACTTGTCAGCTAGACATGAGACTAAATATTTCCAAATAAGCAAGTTGTTTTGCTTGCTTGTTTATATGCTAAAAACCAAATACGGATGAGGTTCATCATTCTACTAAACTTCAATATAATCACAATGCACATTTTAATTGTATGTTAAAACCAAATAGATACATCTACCAGGAACAGGTAAAAGTTTTGGTTGCATATCTTGCGTTATACCATTTTCTCACGAGGATGTACAGCAAATCTTAGTATATGTTTTAAATTACATATATAGCAATTCATGTGATCTGGTATTCCTTATTACAACTTAAGATAATCATTTTCTATTTAATGTTTTATTTGACTGTGTCGTTACTTTTATCTTGAATCTAAGTTGTACTTTTGAATTTTTTAAAACCATTACATTCATTCAATGCCACAAGGTATGCAATCTAAATTTTTTTGACTAAATGCAATTTTACATGAATCTATAATTTATCCAACATACTTGGAGGTAGGTAAAGTTCATAAATCAACAAATAAATAAAACATAAATAAAATATCCAGTAGGACAAAATGACAGCGGTAATGCATGTTTCCAATAAGAACGATTTCAAAGCAATTGAAGATGAACTTGAAATAGATTTGGAAGACACGAAAAATGTTGCAAAATCTGGTCAAAATTGTGTTTCCTAGCCTCCTAACGCTGCAACTCCACTTGGTAGTTGTGGATTGCATGAATTGGGGCCAAAATCCTCGTCAAATTGATTGAAAATACGAATTGGGGCAAGACTGAACATAGAAGAGTTTTGGCATGGAGGTATAAGGAACCTATTTGGGTCAAGTCATTGACCTATATACTATCACTTTTTCGATCTACGACTACTATCTATCACTTTTCTACGTAACCTATTACCTGACTTTTTCCAACCTACTACACGTATCACCTTTCAAACAAACTACAACTTTTATGTAACATCCAATGATCGATTTGTATCTTTCCTATAAGTCATTTTGACTTAGCCCAAGTTTTTTCCTATAACACGTAAACTCATCTCTTGAAGGAACGAATTATTAGCGACTAAATTTGTATTTTAAGAGATGAGTTTAACGTTAACCAAAATTATAATTGTTTTAGTCATAGTGGTATTTTCATAATTCTTTTAATAAAATATTGGCTCTTTTTTCTTTTCCCACATTTTCACAGGTAAGTAAGATAATAGAAGTTTTTTGCCGTTTTTAAATCTACTATATCAACAATAGATCTAGCATATAAAAAGAAAAAAAGGAAAAAGCAAAAAGAGCGCTATGCGCAGGCAAATCCAAGTTTGAAAAAAAAAAAAAAGAAGAGAGAGAGTACTAATAGCAAAATCGAAATCATAATATGGATTGTTGCGATACAATAATTGATAATAACAAATGCATCTTTTGTTAGTCCAAAAATCATAACACAATTCGGCCGGCCGAATATACTTTTTCAACATGTAATAAATCGTTTTTCAGAATTAGGAGGTCTTGCCAGCAAGCGTCACACACATGCTATTTGTTTAAATTTAGATGCATGTAGATAGATGGAAAGTGTTCTTATTTTAACTTCTATGAAAAAGCCTTATTTGGATGGATAAATTACATCAAAAAATATCATTACTTGCGATTAAGTTTATTTAAGGTATCAACATTTCAAATTATTAAAAAAATGAATGAACATTAAGGATAAATTTATTTTAAAATATCAACATTTCAAATGATTAAAAAAATAAACATTAAGAGTTAATTTATTTAAGGTATCAATATTTCGTAAAATAAATCAAATAAATATCAATAATTCATAATTACAAAATTAAGGAAACTAGATAAAAACTAACCCAAATGTTGATCTCAAATGAAATTTGTAAAACAATAATATATCATTTGATTTACTTTATAAAATATTGATTTGTTCTCTTAATCACTTAAAACATTTATATCTTAAATGAACTTATCTCTATGCATTAATACCTTCAAGCATAGTTTACTCTTATTTGAATGGTTGGATATATATGATCTCTTGGTTTATCCTAGTCATTTTGACATCATATTTTTATTGTTTTCAAATATATGTTTGTCAATAGATAGATACTAATGAAAACTCACAGTTTTACTCATAAACAGATTAAACAAATAGGATACAGATATGATACAAATATATTAAAGATAAGTTACAGATATACATCTAATGCATATGATACAAATAAATATTAGAGAATTGACACTGATCCTTTATGAAGCAACATGTATTATAAAACCTATGTATAATTACTATCCCACAAGACATAATAAGCGAAAAACTTCCTGCATATTATCAAATTGTTTAGTATTTCTTTTGAATTATATGTGTTTATTTGTTTCTTTAAATTATATGATAAAAATCAAATAAAAAGAAATAGATTGTAAATTTAAATATTCTTTATCTTTACGTTCACTGTATGTAGCAAGAAACTATTAATGGAGACACAGTTTCAGGAAAAAAAAACAAGAATTTTGCACATTTTCATGTATATTCAAATGTATAATTAATTTTTTTTGAATTTTTTATTCCAATCTATAATTACATTTAAAAGAAATCCACCTAAATTAAGAAACACATATAAAAAAAAAATACATAACCCCTCTTTCAAAAGTAAATAACCAGTGAGTTCCTATAAAATTGGACTTATTTCCTCTTCAATTTACTTGTTTTATAAAATTACTAATTAAAATTTCTTTATAAATGTGTAAAATATACTTTTTAAACATTTTTTTTAAAAGTATGTGAGTTTTTATATCACTATTCTTATACTGAAGCACTGCTTTTATCATGATTCAAAAATAAAAATAAAAAAAAGATACAAATAAAATAATTTTTTAGATAGCAAATTTCAAATGGATACATAACATATACACATTGATAAATATAATCTAAAAAAATGTTTACTTGGATGGTAAAAGAGAAGAAATAAAATAATTATTTCCAAAATACACTTTATCATCTTCTTTACTTGCGAATGGAAATAGAGTATAAACTTCCAATATTCTTTCTATTCTCTATGGAAGGAAAATAATTAAATGTCACATCCCGTACAGTCCCGCCGTAATTATCAAAGGTCTATGATCAACCCATGGTCCATAAACATCTGATAATTACTAGGCTCTCTAAATGATACCACACTTAAAAGATATTTACAGAAATGAAAGTTAAGTCTTTGGTACTTACGGGTATTATTCCAGGCATTTTCTTTAATTGCTTATGGCTTCCCTGCAAAAGAAGCTGTAGGGTGGTGAGCATAATTCCACGTGCTCAGTAAGTGGATATAAAAAGGGTAATTATAAACATTATAAGACAAATCACAATCATTGTTATTAGAGTGAATTATGCAGTCAATCGGGATGCCATCCGCGTAATGTTGACCGGTTCATTACGAGATTAGAGAAATTAACCCCACTCTAATCTGGGTTTCGAGGAGTTAACACAAATTCATTTTCCATAAAACCGGGAATGTGCAATGGGTCTCCTGTCCTCCCAAAAACCGTTCAGGACTATCCCTCGGATAGCTTGTAACCTTTACTGCGACCTCTCTTGTCACTTAGTTCAATAAAGGTTAAAAGAAGAAATCCATTCTCACCTGGACGGTCGGTTTTATGGATGCAAGGATGCGAAATGTGTTATGCTATGCATGATCGGTTATTATTTTCACTATATTCTTAATAATACATTCTTCGGTGATCAACAAGTATCCCACACCAAAACAATAGGATAAGTAAACATCCAATATCAAACAAAATCAATCAACCACACACGTTTTATAGCTAATTTACAAGCACAAACAATTATAATGTAAATAATATCCCTTTTCACAATTACCATATAAATGAACCACTTACCAAAATGGGCTTTGTTTGTGGAATAGATCGATGTGGATTTCACCTATAAGAATGATTTTGATAAAATAATGAATTAGTGTTATGATACTAAATTTTGTTTTAGTTGTAGTATGATGATAAGGTTGGCTTAAGGAATGAGATAACTTTATTAAAGGATGGTAAGTTAGTAAAAGAAGTTAATGAGCTTACTTGGTTTAGAAAAGTATTTCTAATTTATATGGTATATGATTTATAGTTTATAATCTCAAGGTTATTGGTTGCTAGGCTTTAAATTTTTACTATTACATATATTTAGTAATTCCTTTATTGAGGTATGTATGTCATTATAGGAACTAGTATATATAAAGTAAAGTGTAAAGGTGGTTAGGAATGATTTAGTAAAATTCTCATAATTTCTTTACTTACTAACTATAATTTAATATTCCCTAGCTATAGTTGATATTTACTAGCTATAATTAATAAATTAGTGCATATATTCAAATAATTGTGACAAAATTTGTAAGTATCAGAAATGTTAGTATAAATATCTTGGAGCAATAATATAATATTTTTTTATTTTTAGGAATCGTTTTAGGTATTTATTTTAAAAGTTCGGATTGCACTATTTCTTGTATAATCGTAATGAAAATCATGTAATTTTTTAAAAATATCAAAACTTCACGAAAAATTCTGAAAATTTTATATGTTGTAACTAATATTATATTGTACTTACTGTAAAAGTTTGGAGCCGAACGAACAAGTTTTGATGTAGTAACTATTTCTCGACGGAGATCGGCTGGGGTTCGCCGGCGCCACCACTTAGCGGCGGAATCGCTCCTCCTAGAGTTGTCGGACGGCTTGAGGGCAATTTTAGGATTCTAACTGTGAAGTTTGGTGGTTTTCTAATTTCGGGTGTGAGTTTGGTGAATTTTGGAACTTCTGGGCGCTATTTATAGCGGATTTTGGGATTTTCTAAAATCGGTAAAAATTACCAGATGTCAAAAATTTTTCATGCAAAAATTACCACGTAATCCCTATATTTTACACGTCCATTCTGTAAGCTACAGTAATTTTTGACATTTGTTTGTTATTTTCTCCGAATTTTGACACCTAATTTAAGTACATGCATAATTATTTTGTTTTTATTTAAATGTAAAAAAAATTTGTCATCTGTTCCCACGAATTTTCCTAATTTTTCTGATTTTTTCAGAGTCTTGATTGATGTTTATGTCTCCATTTGGTAATTTGTTTGGTTAATTTGTTACTTTTTGGGTAAATTGTTGCTTTTTAGGAATTTTCCTTCAATTTTTCCAAAGTTTAGAGTTCTTATGGTTTCAGAATGATTATGACATTCTTAGGAGCTGAGCAATTCTTGTTTCCCATTTTTTGGAGTTTTATAGGGGTTTTTAGAGATATTTAGGTTAATTTGAGGGTATTTTAGTCTTTTTACTACTTTAATTTTGGTTTTATTAGACAAATTCAGCCAACTTTTACACTATTCATTGATTTGACTATATCTAATTTTACCTTAACTTACTTTTCATTCTTACTTTTACTTAATTACAATTTACTATTTCATGAATTACTATTCATTTCACTATTTACTATTAACCTTAATTATTCACTATCTACCTTTGTTATTATTTATATAGTCAAGGAATTTATTTTTCATTTGGATTCTAAATTCTTATATTTCTACATAATTTCTTTTGATTTCTTTTAGAAGGATCATATTCTTAATATTATATATATTCTATTTTATTTTAGTTCATATGACATCCTTATATTACTTTTAGGTTAAATTTCATAGGCTAAATAAAAAATCGGGGCATTATATTTCTACCCTCCTTAATTTAGGTTTTGTCCTCAAAACCTTTGGAATTCATAATTTCATCTATATACATTTTAGTGAAACAACCCAGGATATTTTTCTTCCATCACAAGTCTAGGTTCCCAGGTCAGGGTCTCACTATCATTGCTTCGCCATTGCACCTTTACATATTCTAACTTCTTGCCTCTCAGTTTCTGGGTACGTGTATCTACAATACGTACAGGTTTTTCTTCGTAGGTATAATTATCTTGTAGCTTTACAGGTTCCAACTCAGTGATTTTATGTGGATTTGCTACGAACTTCTTCAGCATTGACACATGAAAAACATCGTGATAGTTGGAAAGGTTAGGTGGTAGCGCCAATCGATACGACAAGCTACCTATCCGTTCCAATACCTCAAATGGTCCTATATATCGTGGGGTCAGTTTCCCTTTAATCCCAAAGCGGTGCAAACCCTTGAATGGCGTGATTTTGACATATGCGTGGTCTCCTACGTTGAACTCCATTGGTTTTCTTTTCTGATCGTACCAACTTTTATGACGATCTTGAGCTTCCTTCATCTTCTGTCGGATTATCTGAATCATGTTATTCATCTGCTGAGCATCTCTGGTCCAATTGTCATTTGCTCTTCGCGTTCCCAATATAACGGTGATCGGCATTTTCTTCCATACAATGCTTCATAGGGGGCCATTTGGATCGTAGCTTGGTAACTGTTATTATATGCAAATTCAATTAGAGGCAGTTGATTATCCCAATCCCCGAGAATTCTAATGAGCAAGCACGTAACATATCTTCAAGCGTCTGTATGGTACGCTCAGACTGACCATCAGTTTGGGGGTGATATGCTGAGCTAAAGTTGAGCTTGGTCCCATGGCCTGATGTAAACTTTCCCAAAATCGCGAAGTGAATCTTGTGTCTCTGTCGGAGATTATACTAAGAGGAATGCCATGCAATCGTACAATCTCTCGGACATAGATCCTGGCTAATTTATCAATAGAATACCCTGTTCGTAGTGGCAAAAAATGAGCGTTCTTGGTCAAACGATCAACAATAACCCAAATCATATCATGACCGTTTCTCGTCTTGGGTAATGCTGTAATAAAATCCATTGTGATGTGATCCCATTTCCATTGAGGAATAGACAAAGGTTTCAACAAACCACTTGGGCGTTGGTGTTCTGCTTTGATTTGTTGACAAATTGCACATCCAGCTACGAACTCAGAAATTTCGTTCTTCATCCTTGGCCACCAGAAGTGTTTCTTCAAGTCATGATACATCTTGGTCATACCAGGATGATTTGTGTATCCTGAACAGTGTGCTTCTTCTAATACCTTGAGTTTGATTTCCCTATTATTTGGAACACATATCCGGTTTCGGAAGCAAAGAACTCCATGAGTGTTTTGCGAGAAATCTTCATCTCCTTCCTGCATACGTTGGCGAAATTGTGTTAAGGAGCTGTCCTCTTGCTGTCTTGCCCTGATATCTTCGAGTATGGTAGGTTGTATCTCCAAATTCATTAGTTCACCTGGACACTTTGGGAGTACAAATTCTATCCTTAATTGTTCAAAGGCTTGGACTAACTCTTTTTGAGAAGTAAGTAAAGCAGCTACCTCGCTGTAATTTTTCCTGCTCAAAGCATCAGCGACTGTGTTGGCTTTTCCAGGGTGGTAATGGATATCCAAATCATAGTCTTTAATTAATTCTAACCACCGACGTTGCCTTAAGTTGAGTTCTTTTTGCGTGAAGATGTATTTCAAGCTCTTATGATCAGTATAGATATCACAATGCTGTCCATACAGATAATGTCTCCATATTTTTAATGCAAACACCACTGCCGCTAATTCCAGATCATGAGTCGGGTAGTTCCGCTCATGTGGTCTCAACTGTCTCGAGGCGTAAGCTACTACTTGCTCTTCTTGCATTAATACACATCCCAATCCATTTTTAGATGCATCGCTGTAGACTACGTAGGGTTTATTGGGATCAGATAACCTCAATACAGGTGCGGATGTCAATCTCTTCTTCAGTTCCTGGAAACTGGATTCACACTCTGCATTCCATTGAAATCTTACTCCCTTTTGAGTAAGTTGGTTCATGGGTTTGGAGATTTTCGCAAAATCTTTGACAAATCGTCTATAGTAACCAGCTAACCCAAGGAAACTGCGTATTTCCGTAATATTTTCAGGACGCTTCCATTCCAGTATTGCTTGTATTTTTTCTGGATCTACGGATATTCCATCTCCTGAAATAATATGACCAAGGAATGAGATCCGATCTAGCCAAAATTCACATTTCGAAAGTTTAGCGTATAGCTGAGATTCTTGCAACTTCTGCAAGGTCAATCGTAAATGGGTGGCATGTGTTTCCTTATCTTTAGAGTAGATTAGGATATCATCAATGAATACCACAATGAACTGGTCCAAGTAAGGCTGATAAAGCCGATTCATTAAATCCATGAACACAGCTGGTGCATTAGTCAAGCCAAAAGGCATTACTAGAAACTCGTAGTGGCCATAGCGAGTTCGAAATGCCGTTTTTGGAATATCTTCAGGTTTGATTCGGAGTTGATGATATCCGGAACGCAGGTCAATTCTAGAGAAAACTGTAGCCCCATTTAATTGATCAAATAAATCATCGATCCTGGGAAGAGGGTATTTATTCTTTATAGTAACTTTGTTGAGTTCTCGGTAATCAATACAAAGTCGAAGCGTCCCATCTTTCTTTTTGACGAATAGTACTGGGGCTCCCCATGGAGATACACTGGGTCGAATAAATCCTTTCGTGAGTAATTCCTGCAGTTGTATCTTAAGTTCCTTTAATTCCGCTGGTGCCATTCGGTAAGGAGCCTTGGAAATGGGTTCGGTATTAGGGCGTAATTTTATAGAGAAATCAACTTCGCGATGAGGTGCTAATCCTGGTAACTCGTCAGGGAATACATCCGGAAATTCTCGTATGACTGGAATATCCTCAACTTCCGAAATCTTCACTTGATCTTCTAAATTAAGACCGGATTCTTTATCCGTACTCGAAATGGCTTCGATCCTGGCAACTGTTGATGAGATCTTCTGTTGTGCATCAGGTAACCTGATCCTTTGTCCTTGGAGCATTATGTATTTTCCTCCGCAATCAATCTCAGCTTGGAATTTGGATAACCAATCAATGCCTAAGATTAAGTCGTAGCCGGTAATTGGGATCAAGATAAGATTTATAGGGAAATTTTGATTCCGGATTTGGATTTCTGCATTAATTATGATTTCACGAGTGGATACTCTTTCTCCAGTAGGTGTGGTAATATTATAAATGACTCTAGTCTTCCTGATCGGGATACCACTCCTTTGCTGGAATTGAGTGCTAAGAAAAGAATGAGATGCACCCGTATCAAAAAGTGTATATGCAGAATTCCCTTGTATAAGAATATGCCCTGCATAATATTTATAAGTCTTTACATAAGATCGTGATTTGTCTAAGTCTTTTCTTAAATTCTATCCTAAAACTCACCTGTTATCATCTCATGAGAATCATCCTCACTTATAAGATCTTCATTCATGATTGCTTCTTCTTCCTCTGTGGCCATTTGCATCCAGTCTTGTTCAGGAATTTCTTCTAGGTTTTCCATTGCATAGATTCTGGCAGCCGTCAAAGCGGGGTTTTCTTTTAGCTTTTTACTTCTACAATCCCTTTCTATATGTCCCCGTTTTCCACAACATCTGCACTTAACTCTTGGGCAATCCCTTGCCCTGTGATGTTCATCTCCACAAATGCAACATTTCCCTTGTAGCTGATTGCATTTACTGGGAAGATGCTCCTTTCCGCATTTCCAACATTTGATTGCAGAACTATTTCCAGAAATTATCCTTGGTCCAGTAGGATTATGACCCATGTTCCTATTTTTAGGGGTAAACCTTTTAAAGGTACTTCCTCCAATCTTTCCTTTATGCTCTTGCATACGGTCTCGGTTGGCTTCCAACTGTCTTGCCTTTTCTACTATTGCTGAGTAGGTGGGTAAATCATAGTCTTCTAACTTGCACTGCATGAAAGGGTCGAATCCTCTAATGAACAAAGTTTTCTTTAGGGTCTCATCATCCCTGTATGAAGCTGGGGCAAACTGCAATAGTCTGAAGAATTCAGTTTCATATTGCGTAACAGTTTTGTTCCCCTTTTTCATGGAAAATAAATCTGCTACCATTTTCATCTCGACGCTCCGTGGGAAATATTCCCTTCGGAATTCTTCTCGAAATGTTTCCCAGGTGATATTATTACCTAATACTCTGGCTTTGGAATCCCACCAATTGCGTGCTCGAAGTTGTAACATGAATGTCCCGTATGGGACTTTTTGGTGATTTGGTATTTCAAAAGCCTCAAAACACCGTTCTACTGTAGAAAGCCAATCATCTACCTCTGCCGGATTTGAGATATCTCCGCTGAAGTATTTGTTTGCTTTAATAAACTCAGATAACTTGGCTGTACTAGGAGCTCTGTTTTCTTGTTCCGCAGCAGGTTGGGCTTGATTCCTTTGATTTAATAGGTGTTGTAGTACATCACCTTGTTGTTGCAACATATTTTGCATGGTAGCTAAAATTTGAGCTACGTAGTTATTTTCATTTGGTTGTCCAGTTTGATTATCATTAGCCATTTTTCAAAAAAAATTTTTTCCTGGAAAGACGCATATACAAGTAAGAAAATAAGAAGTTACAGAAATAAAAACATCACTTTTCATTTGATATTCACATAGATGGGTTACAAGAACGACGTTTATCATACAAGAACATCAAGCAGGAAGAAAACATACATACTACAAGCCTTGTTATTTATTCACAATGCAGTCCATGCATCTCCTTAAGTACTTAGTTATTTAGATGGAGGAGTTAAGATTCAGACGACTGATTTCTATTTCCCAAGTATGTTCTTCGGGGATGTTCAGGGGAGTTGAAGTGTAATGTCCATTCCCGTGATGTTCAGTGGAAGGTGGAGTGTAATGCCCGTTCCCATAATGTTCGGTAGGAGGTGGTGGAGTCGTATTCATATTGGTCGGGGCAGTAATGTCCTCAGGATATACGACATTAAGAGGTGTGACGGCCATTGGTGTACTAACGTTCACACTTTCATACATAGTTTGATAATTAATGTTTAAAGCTGCTTCTTCCATACTTATGGGTAGAGCAATTGTAGCATCTGCCGGGGTAGCTGAAGCAATAGAAACGTGAGGGAATCCTTCATGGAAAGGAAACCAGTTAATTACTCCTTCAGGTAAGTCCAGCATGGCTCCCCTATACCAATCAGGAATCAGAAATATCATTGGGGTACAGGTATTGGGGATTTGGTTTTGTTACAAAGTGAACTATTGGTATAACCATATCCATCAACTGCTGTCTCCAGACCACATAGTGTTCAAATGCAGGAATGACCGAATACCAGCTTAATTCATCTCCATTTTTTTCGATCATATCATCCCACCAAGAATCCCAGCGAGGGTTCATGTTATCGATATACTTACGGTTGATTTCATCAGGGGAAAAGTAAACACCGTGACTGGCTAGTTGGTATATCAGATGTTGAAGTCTGATCCTATAATCTACTGGAGCTACCTCATGTAGGTGTCGAAATTCCTCCCATTGTTCTATCAAAAATTCTCTTCGTCCCTACAATCACGAGTCCATATGGGTTAATGGATGGTGTTTAGTATATGTATATATGTATATATATGTATTTTCCTTTTTAGATCATCATTTTTGTAATATCTTTTAAGTGATGGCTCTGATACCACTTTAAGACTGTCACATCCCGTACAGTCCCGCCGTAATTATCAAAGGTCTATGATCAACCCATGGTCCATAAACATCTGATAATTACTAGGCTCTCTAAATGATACCACACTTAAAAGATATTTACAGAAATGAAAGTTAAGTCTTTGGTACTTACGGGTATTATTCCAGGCATTTTCTTTAATTGCTTATGGCTTCCCTGCAAAAGAAGCTGTAGGGTGGTGAGCATAATTCCACGTGCTCAGTAAGTGGATATAAAAAGGGTAATTATAAACATTATAGGACAAATCACAATCATTGTTATTATTAGAGTGAATTGTGCAGTCAATCGGGATGCCATCCGCGTGATGTTGACCGGTTCATCACGAGATTAGAGAAATTAACCCCACTCTAATCTGGGTTTCGAGGAGTTAACACATATTCATTTTCCATAAAACCGGGAATGTGCAATGGGTCTCCTGTCCTCCCAAAAACCGTTCAGGACTATCCCTCGGATAGCTTGTAACCTTTACTGCGACCTCCTCTCTTGTCACTTAGTTCAATAAAGGTTAAAAGAAGAAATCCATTCTCACCTGGACGGTCGGTTTTATGGATGCAAGGATGCGAAATGTGTTATGCTATGCATGATCGGTTATTATTTTCACTATATTCTTAATAATACATTCTTCGGTGATCAACAAGTATCCACACCAAAACAATAGGATAAGTAAACATCCAATATCAAACAAAATCAATCAACCACACACGTTTTATAGCTAATTTACAAGCACAAACAATTATAATGTAAATAATATCCCTTTTCACAATTACCATATAAATGAACCACTTACCAAAATGGGCTTTGTTTGTGGAATAGATCGATGTGGATTTCACCTATAAGAATGATTTTGATAAAATAATGAATTAGTGTTATGATACTAAATTTTGTTTTAGTTGTAGTATGATGATAAGGTTGGCTTAAGGAATGAGATAACTTTATTAAAGGATGGTAAGTTAGTAAAAGAAGTTAATGAGCTTACTTGGTTTAGAAAAGTATTTCTAATTTATATGGTATATGATTTATAGTTTATAATCTCAAGGTTATTGGTTGCTAGGCTTTAAATTTTTACTATTACATATATTTAGTAATTCCTTTATTGAGGTATGTATGTCATTATAGGAACTAGTATATATAAAGTAAAGTGTAAAGGTGGTTAGGAATGATTTAGTAAAATTCTCATAATTTCTTTACTTACTAACTATAATTTAATATTCCCTAGCTATAGTTGATATTTACTAGCTATAATTAATAAATTAGTGCATATATTCAAATAATTGTGACAAAATTTGTAAGTATCAGAAATGTTAGTATAAATATCTTGGAGCAATAATATAATATTTTTTTATTTTTAGGAATCGTTTTAGGTATTTATTTTAAAAGTTCGGATTGCACTATTTCTTGTATAATCGTAATGAAAATCATGTAATTTTTTAAAAATATCAAAACTTCACGAAAAATTCTGAAAATTTTATATGTTGTAACTAATATTATATTGTACTTACTGTAAAAGTTTGGAGCCGAACGAACAAGTTTTGATGTAGTAACTATTTCTCGACGGAGATCGGCTGGGGTTCGCCGGCGCCACCACTTAGCGGCGGAATCGCTCCTCCTAGAGTTGTCGGACGGCTTGAGGGCAATTTTAGGATTCTAACTGTGAAGTTTGGTGGTTTTCTAATTTCGGGTGTGAGTTTGGTGAATTTTGGAACTTCTGGGCGCTATTTATAGCGGATTTTGGGATTTTCTAAAATCGGTAAAAATTACCAGATGTCAAAAATTTTTCATGCAAAAATTACCACGTAATCCCTATATTTTACACGTCCATTCTGTAAGCTACAGTAATTTTTGACATTTGTTTGATATTTTCTCCGAATTTTGACACCTAATTTAAGTACATGCATAATTATTTTGTTTTTATTTAAATGTAAAAAAAATTTGTCATCTGTTCCCACGAATTTTCCTAATTTTTCTGATTTTTTCAGAGTCTTGATTGATGTTTATGTCTCCATTTGGTAATTTGTTTGGTTAATTTGTTACTTTTTGGGTAAATTGTTGCTTTTTAGGAATTTTCCTTCAATTTTTCCAAAGTTTAGAGTTCTTATGGTTTCAGAATGATTATGACATTCTTAGGAGCTGAGCAATTCTTGTTTCCCATTTTTTGGAGTTTTATAGGGGTTTTTAGAGATATTTAGGTTAATTTGAGGGTATTTTAGTCTTTTTACTACTTTAATTTTGGTTTTATTAGACAAATTCAGCCAACTTTTACACTATTCATTGATTTGACTATATCTAATTTTACCTTAACTTACTTTTCATTCTTACTTTTACTTAATTACAATTTACTATTTCATGAATTACTATTCATTTCACTATTTACTATTAACCTTAATTATTCACTATCTACCTTTGTTATTATTTATATAGTCAAGGAATTTATTTTTCATTTGGATTCTAAATTCTTATATTTCTACATAATTTCTTTTGATTTCTTTTAGAAGGATCATATTCTTAATATTTATATATTCTATTTTATTTTAGTTCATATGGACATCCTTATATTACTTTTAGGTTAAATTTCATAGGCTAAATAAAAAATCGGGGCATTATATTTCTACCCTCCTTAATTTAGGTTTTGTCCTCAAAACCTTTGGAATTCATAATTTCATCTATATACATTTTAGTGAAACAACCCAGGATATTTTTCTTCCATCACAAGTCTAGGTTCCCAGGTCAGGGTCTCACTATCATTGCTTCGCCATTGCACCTTTACATATTCTAACTTCTTGCCTCTCAGTTTCTGGGTACGTGTATCTACAATACGTACAGGTTTTTCTTCGTAGGTATAATTATCTTGTAGCTTTACAGGTTCCAACTCAGTGATTTTATGTGGATTTGCTACGAACTTCTTCAGCATTGACACATGAAAAACATCGTGATAGTTGGAAAGGTTAGGTGGTAGCGCCAATCGATACGACAAGCTACCTATCCGTTCCAATACCTCAAATGGTCCTATATATCGTGGGGTCAGTTTCCCTTTAATCCCAAAGCGGTGCAAACCCTTGAATGGCGTGATTTTGACATATGCGTGGTCTCCTACGTTGAACTCCATTGGTTTTCTTTTCTGATCGTACCAACTTTTATGACGATCTTGAGCTTCCTTCATCTTCTGTCGGATTATCTGAATCATGTTATTCATCTGCTGTAGCATCTCTGGTCCAATTGTCATTTGCTCTTCGCGTTCCCAATATAACGGTGATCGGCATTTTCTTCCATACAATGCTTCATAGGGGGCCATTTGGATCGTAGCTTGGTAACTGTTATTATATGCAAATTCAATTAGAGGCAGTTGATTATCCCAATCCCCCGAGAATTCTAATGAGCAAGCACGTAACATATCTTCAAGCGTCTGTATGGTACGCTCAGACTGACCATCAGTTTGGGGGTGATATGCTGAGCTAAAGTTGAGCTTGGTTCCCATGGCCTGATGTAAACTTTCCCAAAATCGCGAAGTGAATCTTGTGTCTCTGTCGGAGATTATACTAAGAGGAATGCCATGCAATCGTACAATCTCTCGGACATAGATCCTGGCTAATTTATCAATAGAATACCCTGTTCGTAGTGGCAAAAAATGAGCGTTCTTGGTCAAACGATCAACAATAACCCAAATCATATCATGACCGTTTCTCGTCTTGGGTAATGCTGTAATAAAATCCATTGTGATGTGATCCCATTTCCATTGAGGAATAGACAAAGGTTTCAACAAACCACTTGGGCGTTGGTGTTCTGCTTTGATTTGTTGACAAATTGCACATCCAGCTACGAACTCAGAAATTTCGTTCTTCATCCTTGGCCACCAGAAGTGTTTCTTCAAGTCATGATACATCTTGGTCATACCAGGATGATTTGTGTATCCTGAACAGTGTGCTTCTTCTAATACCTTGAGTTTGATTTCCCTATTATTTGGAACACATATCCGGTTTCGGAAGCAAAGAACTCCATGAGTGTTTTGCGAGAAATCTTCATCTCCTTCCTGCATACGTTGGCGAAATTGTGTTAAGGAGCTGTCCTCTTGCTGTCTTGCCCTGATATCTTCGAGTATGGTAGGTTGTATCTCCAAATTCATTAGTTCACCTGGACACTTTGGGAGTACAAATTCTATCCTTAATTGTTCAAAGGCTTGGACTAACTCTTTTTGAGAAGTAAGTAAAGCAGCTACCTCGCTGTAATTTTTCCTGCTCAAAGCATCAGCGACTGTGTTGGCTTTTCCAGGGTGGTAATGGATATCCAAATCATAGTCTTTAATTAATTCTAACCACCGACGTTGCCTTAAGTTGAGTTCTTTTTGCGTGAAGATGTATTTCAAGCTCTTATGATCAGTATAGATATCACAATGCTGTCCATACAGATAATGTCTCCATATTTTTAATGCAAACACCACTGCCGCTAATTCCAGATCATGAGTCGGGTAGTTCCGCTCATGTGGTCTCAACTGTCTCGAGGCGTAAGCTACTTGCTCTTCTTGCATTAATACACATCCCAATCCATTTTTAGATGCATCGCTGTAGACTACGTAGGGTTTATTGGGATCAGATAACCTCAATACAGGTGCGGATGTCAATCTCTTCTTCAGTTCCTGGAAACTGGATTCACACTCTGCATTCCATTGAAATCTTACTCCCTTTTGAGTAAGTTGGTTCATGGGTTTGGAGATTTTCGCAAAATCTTTGACAAATCGTCTATAGTAACCAGCTAACCCAAGGAAACTGCGTATTTCCGTAATATTTTCAGGACGCTTCCATTCCAGTATTGCTTGTATTTTTTCTGGATCTACGGATATTCCATCTCCTGAAATAATATGACCAAGGAATGAGATCCGATCTAGCCAAAATTCACATTTCGAAAGTTTAGCGTATAGCTGAGATTCTTGCAACTTCTGCAAGGTCAATCGTAAATGGGTGGCATGTGTTTCCTTATCTTTAGAGTAGATTAGGATATCATCAATGAATACCACAATGAACTGGTCCAAGTAAGGCTGATAAAGCCGATTCATTAAATCCATGAACACAGCTGGTGCATTAGTCAAGCCAAAAGGCATTACTAGAAACTCGTAGTGGCCATAGCGAGTTCGAAATGCCGTTTTTGGAATATCTTCAGGTTTGATTCGGAGTTGATGATATCCGGAACGCAGGTCAATTCTAGAGAAAACTGTAGCCCCATTTAATTGATCAAATAAATCATCGATCCTGGGAAGAGGGTATTTATTCTTTATAGTAACTTTGTTGAGTTCTCGGTAATCAATACAAAGTCGAAGCGTCCCATCTTTCTTTTTGACGAATAGTACTGGGGCTCCCCATGGAGATACACTGGGTCGAATAAATCCTTTCGTGAGTAATTCCTGCAGTTGTATCTTAAGTTCCTTTAATTCCGCTGGTGCCATTCGGTAAGGAGCCTTGGAAATGGGTTCGGTATTAGGGCGTAATTTTATAGAGAAATCAACTTCGCGTGAGGTGCTAATCCTGGTAACTCGTCAGGGAATACATCCGGAAATTCTCGTATGACTGGAATATCCTCAACTTCCGAAATCTTCACTTGATCTTCTAAATTAAGACCGGATTCTTTATCCGTACTCGAAATGGCTTCGATCCTGGCAACTGTTGATGAGATCTTCTGTTGTGCATCAGGTAACCTGATCCTTTGTCCTTGGAGCATTATGTATTTTCCTCCGCAATCAATCTCAGCTTGGAATTTGGATAACCAATCAATGCCTAAGATTAAGTCGTAGCCGTAATTGGGATCAAGATAAGATTTATAGGGAAATTTTGATTCCGGATTTGGATTTCTGCATTAATTATGATTTCACGAGTGGATACTCTTTCTCCAGTAGGTGTGGTAATATTATAAATGACTCTAGTCTTCCTGATCGGGATACCACTCCTTTGCTGGAATTGAGTGCTAAGAAAAGAATGAGATGCACCCGTATCAAAAAGTGTATATGCAGAATTCCCTTGTATAAGAATATGCCCTGCATAATATTTATAAGTCTTTACATAAGATCGTGATTTGTCTAAGTCTTTTCTTAAATTCTATCCTAAAACTCACCTGTTATCATCTCATGAGAATCATCCTCACTTATAAGATCTTCATTCATGATTGCTTCTTCTTCCTCTGTGGCCATTTGCATCCAGTCTTGTTCAGGAATTTCTTCTAGGTTTTCCATTGCATAGATTCTGGCAGCCGTCAAAGCGGGGTTTTCTTTTAGCTTTTTACTTCTACAATCCCTTTCTATATGTCCCCGTTTTCCACAACATCTGCACTTAACTCTTGGGCAATCCCTTGCCCTGTGATGTTCATCTCCACAAATGCAACATTTCCCTTGTAGCTGATTGCATTTACTGGGAAGATGCTCCTTTCCGCATTTCCAACATTTGATTGCAGAACTATTTCCAGAAATTATCCTTGGTCCAGTAGGATTATGACCCATGTTCCTATTTTTAGGGGTAAACCTTTTAAAGGTACTTCCTCCAATCTTTCCTTTATGCTCTTGCATACGGTCTCGGTTGGCTTCCAACTGTCTTGCCTTTTCTACTATTGCTGAGTAGGTGGGTAAATCATAGTCTTCTAACTTGCACTGCATGAAAGGGTCGAATCCTCTAATGAACAAAGTTTTCTTTAGGGTCTCATCATCCCTGTATGAAGCTGGGGCAAACTGCAATAGTCTGAA
>JAMXBD010003645.1:0-109448 GCA_024138025.1 Combretum micranthum | reverse complement strand
TAAAAAACTTATAAGTTTTCTTAATTTTTAATTCTTGAATACTCTCTTACTTTAATAACTACTATTGCAAACATGATTCAGTCTTATGTCATGAAAATATCCGTTTCCATCAAGAATTCCCACAAACATTCTCTTAAACAACATTAACTTACTAAAGGCAAGATTGTACATCTGAGAACTCATAATTTCTTTTTGCTAAACATTGCTATGAGTATAAAAATTTAATGAATCCATCCTTAGTTTTTTTTCCTTATATGTATATTTTTTAGGGAAAAACGAAGGAGAAAAGTACTTAGCAATTCAATTTGTGAAAAGTACTGTGTTATGGGAAAATGTGTTATAAGTGTGAGAGGATGACACTCTCTAGAGAGAGAGAGACAGAGAGTGATGTCATGCTAGTTTAGGTTCTTTAGATTATTTGTCTTGGTGAAAAAGACTCTTTTACCATCATCTTGATTTCCTTTTAGTTTTCTTTATTATAAGGTTATTTCATTATATTTAAACTAAACAGATCTCCTTATGATCTATAATTGCATAAGAATTTATTATTTAAAATATTATAATACAAATCTCCAACGCATAAATCTCTATGCCAAGTGCCCTGTGTTCATATCTCCTTCATCCTCTTTACATCTTAGGTGTACTCTTAGTTATCTTACCACAAATTGACATATTAAGTAAAGGCCGATGAGGTCATCTTGACTTTAGTGTCTTATTACAATCGCATTACTCAAAGACAAAAAAAATTGTAACAAGTATTACATGCTACCCAATTTAAATATTCCTATATCCATCTATTATTCTTGAAAATATGAATCTTTGTTCTAATCTTCTTTACGCCCTTATTATAACTTGTGCATTAATAGTATAAGAGAGTTTCAAACTAGTTTTAAGATGGTTTTAAAAATACACTTGCAACTTGCTACACTTGGTTTCAAAACGTCTTTGGAAAGAAAAGCACATATTAGGTGTATGAACTTATGCAAACTCAAGTTAAGAAGAAGATTTGTTTGATTTATATCTTTATTTCAGCAAATAGACAACTATGGTAAATTTGGGCTATTAATTAGTGTTTTTGCCTATTTTGCATTATATATGTATTAGGATTTGTTTTCTTGTAGTTTCATATATAAGTTTTGCATATATTATCTATTTTTTATCTAGTATCTAATTTGTAGTTGATCCACATCTGATTTGTATAATCTATTTATGAGTATATATTTCTTCCTAAACAGCCATGTTAGAATAGGCAGCCAATAGATGCCAAACAACAACAAAATGACAAGCCATATTAATAGTCGTTGTTTATTTTGCATTATATGTATTAGAATCTGGTTTCTTGTATTTCTATAGATAAATTGTTATATATTGGGTAGAGTGAGGAGGAGAGGTGAAAACTCTATGGATTTAATTAGTTGACTTTGAGAAGTTGCAATAGAACCATTAACCATAACTATTACATTATAGTGGATTCATTTAGTGATGCGTTGGAAGAGATGGAAAATGATTTTTTTTGGAAAAAATGGGATAGAAAATAACCAGTGGCAATTTTTCTATCAGCCTCTATAAGGTGTTGGTCTCCGTAGCATAAGAAATTAGATAAATGAAGTCAGAAAGAGTTGTGCTAAAATTGCATATGTGTTAATTCTACTAAGTGTCGATGATGCAGAGCAGATTGTGAGCTGGTTTCTAGATAAATTAGATAAATCTAAAAAGCCCAAGAGGAAATAAATGCGTAGCCCATCTTCTAGAAGCCATAACTTTTAACATACAACTTTGTTTTCTTATAATCATATATGCATGCAAAGCTCTTTTAGTGATCTATAAATCTTGCAATAAAAATTGATTTTCATGCCTAAAAACCTTTGTTTAGCCCCAAACCAAGCCTCTATGTTTTAGTCCCAATTTTTGTATTTTGAACGCTTAAGGTTTTTTTTTTTTTTTTTTCAAAAGATGATATATAATTATCCTCTTCTTACTAAAAAAAAAAAAAAAAAAGTTTATCACATAATATTTCTAAATTCCTTGAGTGAAAATTTTCCTCAATTTTGTTTTAGTTTATAAGATTAATCCTTGATTGATCTTGTCTGTTACACTACTCGCTGCATCAGTCGATTGCAACTGATAACATTTATTTATTTATTTTCTGTCTAAAAGATTTTCTAGAATTTTTTTTAGCAAATTTTAGTTTGCTATATATCGTACGCATTAGTACAGATTACAACAATTATTAGTTGATGAATATTACTATTTGTAAGCATCATTTTGCTCTATTTTTTTTTTCCCAAAAATTCGCATTGCTTTACAATTTTCAATTTTGGATGCTTAGTGCCTAAATATTTGTAGAATCAACAGACAATTGAAGATTATATTCTAGTATTGATGTGTGAATAAATGGAATGTGATAAATTTCATATCCTTTTGCTGTATCAATTGGTATCATAGTTGTGTTCACTCTTGGAGTGTCATGGTACCATGTAAGTAGGCCAATCAATGATGAGCGGTGGTAGAGATCTATAATCGTGATGATTTGAATCAAAGGTTTATACAGTTGATCGAAAAATGGTTGGATGCATCTTTAAAGCATTGATTAGATGCTATGATGGATCGACTTACAAAGAGGATGGGTACGCTAATGGGAAATTAGAATAGGAATGTTGACCTTGGACATAGAAGAAACCTTAACCAATGCTTGATCCTGATGAGGTAGAGGATGATTCCTCTTTTGTTGAGGAAGTGGAGCATTATGAAGAATTGCCATGCTGGCATGGTTGACATCATGTTGAGGAAGATCAAAGACAATGGGAAACTAGGATGAAAACGAAGAAAAAGTTGCTTTGGTCTTACTCTTATGAAGACCTAACTTTTGAGAATAAAGAGGAGGACATGGTTGTTTTTGAGGCTATTGCTAATAAAGGACCATTTTTTGGCACTAAGTATATTGAAAAAGAGTTTCTAATGGAGATGGTAGGGAAACATTGGTGGGTAAGGAGGTTACTGAAGAGGTTGTAGTACCTAAAGCGGCGAGTGCATAGTGATAGAGTTTTGTGATGTGTTTCTTATGATTATTGGATGGATTAACTTTGTTACATGATATCTAGCATTAGATTGATCTTAAATCTAGAGTTGCACTTCCTAATTGTCCACATTACAAAATGAGTCCTAGAGAGCATGAGGAGTTAATGAGGCAAGTTGAGGAGTTATTGGCTAAGGGATTTATTCGGGGAGAGCCTAAGCTCTTGCACTTTTCCTGCCCTTCTAACACCAAAAAAGGATGACTCATGGCGTATTTGTGTAGTTGATTTCTATCAATTCTTTATGGTGTGGTGAAAATTCAAGGGCATTTTTTTGTCCACTATGTGGTGGATGATGTGGTGGAAGAGATGACAAATGATATTTTTGGAAAAATGGTATTGAAAATAACCAATGACAATTTTTATGTCGGTCTCTATAGAGTGTTAGTCACCATAACAAAGAGGTTGGATGAATGAAGTTGTGTAGGGTTGTGCTGAAATTGCATATGTGTCGATCTCCATAGAGTGTTGATCATGACTAGTAGCATTTATTTATGTTTTTTCTGTCTAAAGGATTTTTAGGAAGTTTTCTTTTCGGCAAATTTTAGGTTTTAGTGTATATTGTATGCTTTACGACAAATTAAATAGTTATCAATTGAGGTAAATTATTATTTGTCGTGAGTTGTTTTTTCTATTTTTTCCAAAAATTTAAATTACTTTATAGTTTTTTATTTTGAATACCTATTGTCTAAGTTTCACAAAATCAATGGACAATTGACGATCATATTCTGGGATTTGTACGTAAATTAACGGAATGTGATAAATTTAATATCTTTTTGCTGCGTCATTTAGTCTTGCTCATGATGTTTTATTTCCTATCCCTTTAGGTTTCATTTCATTATTCCAAGGTTTATTTGCATATTTTTATTATAACGTAAGATATACAATAAAAATTCAAACCCATTACAAACGAAGAGGTTTGGCTGAATGCGAGCTTACCAACAAATATTAACTTACATTATGCAGCACAATAATAACATCTAAAATTGTCAAGTTTATAGCTGTCTGGACATATAGATTTATATCTATATCCTTGTATAATCCATCTGATGCATCGATCGAACAACTATGATAACAGAAATTCATATATAGAAAAAAAAAAATGTCAACTAAATTTAAAAGGTTTGAACAGTTACTCCAATATCATATGAAATATCGTAACTAATAGTCCCTAAAACCATGTAAGGGCATACTTAAAACCATACAAGCAAGATGGATCATGTCAGCCAATCTCGTTTCATTTGAAGGAAAAAAAAAAAAGCAGATTGGGCATAAAATTTCAACTCGCTTTAGTATGCAGGCCATTATGGCTCGCCTTACATTACCCAGGGCTAAAGTAAGCTAACCTTCGCTTAAGGGTCGAGTTGGTCTACGAACCCACAGATTTTTTTCTTATAGATATAAGAAAACCCATGAAAGTTTGAATAAATAAACAAAAAGTTAGTAACAATAAATAATTGTATGTCAATATTGCGTAAAAAGATCAATTAGATTAAAATAATAATAAAGTGAAATATTAATGCTAAATAAGAATTATTTTCACTAATCTTATATATATTTATTTTTTTATCCTATATGTTAATATTTTTTTTTATTTTCATTGAAAATAATATTGATAATGACAAAATGTACATAAATTTTTGCAAAAAAAAAAAAAAAAAAGATACCTAAAGTTTGGTTTTGAATAATTTAGTACTTGAAGAAAGTTTTTCTTAACATTTTTTATACCTGAGGTTTGGTTTTGACAATTTTAGTACCTGAGCAAACTTTTTGTAGATTTTTTTCATACCTCATTTCGCTTGCTTTTATTATGAAAAAAGTTAACGAAAACTTTTTTTAGATACCAAAATCATTATAATCAAACTTGAGATATGAAAAAAGTTAACGAAAACTTTGTTCAGGTGCTACATTGTTCAAAACCAAACTTAGATACCTAATTGTTCATTTTGTGAAAGTTCATGTACCATTTTCGTTATTAATGCAAATAATTTTATATTTTAGGCTGATTTATTTTAATAAAATATTTTTTAGAAAAAAATATATTTTTATTTTTTTCCATGTTTGGTTTAAGAAAAATAAGATAAATATTGGAAAATATTTCCCCATGTTATGGAAAACATAGACTCATCCATAGCTTATTTTTGTAAAACAACTTACAGACGATAAAAGCATAAGTCATTTCTTCATCAATTTACTAGTTCTATCAAGCGACATTTATTATTTAGAGACATTTATTATTAATTTTAATATTTTTCCTTTAGAAAGTTTTATTTCTCATTATAAAATATGTAATTTTTTTTCATACTTAAAATATAAGAGTTATCTTAAAGTTATACAAATAGAGGAAAATTATTTTCATAAAATTAGCTAAACATTTAAAAATATACTACTTTCTAGGAAAGGGTTTTCAAGGAAAGACATTTTTCATTAAGAAATAGTTTTGGTCAAAACAAATGACACATTAGTAAAATTACATAGCAATAATAAATTAAAAAAAAAAAAAACCTTTAGTGAGTTGGTGGATTGGCTGGCATAACCATTCCCATGCAGTCGGACATGCCAAAATTTTTTGTTGCTTTATAATAAGGCCAAAGCAGGCTTGCCTGCATAAATTGTGGACTAAAATTGGATGGGGCAAGATGGGTTGCTTAACCTACTATATTATAGCCATACTTATTGTTCAATGTATGTACAATAAGTGCAGTTCAAACTAAGAATAAGTTTAATGATATAACTAAATCAATAGGTGCTTATATATAGAAATGGCCAATACGTCTATTTATTTACTTTTTCTTAATTTTTATTCGCCTGCCCATTTAAAATATTATAACATTTTTTTTTTGGCAGAAAAAATACTATACCATTTAGTCAATGATTATGGTTGAAAAAAATAAAATAGTGCCACAATGATGCAACAGGATATTGATAAACTTAAAAAAAAAAATCTCAATTATTAACTTATAAATTTAGAAAATTAAGAGAAGAAAATCGAGAAGATTCAAATAAGTGCATGCATTATTAACACTTGCGGATAACTTCTTCATTGGTTTTGTTCTCATTTAATTTATATAATTTTATTAGTCATATTAAAATGTGCACATAGTTAGGTAATTTGACGTTCCATTACCATCTGTTGCACGCTTGCGAATCACATCAGGGGGGAGTTAGTGAGAAACAAAATCCAGCAAGTACGGAATCAGATTTGATAATTAGGTCTAAATCATGCTTAATTAATTAATGTCAGATTTGTCTAGGTTGTGTATCATAATCAGGTGGAAGAATGTCACTTTCCTTTTGGATTCTTTAGCTGAGAATCACACTTTTGTTGCCAAACACACTTTTAAAAGTTGGGACGCTCCATCTCCATCCAAGATTTCTGTAGGAACCTCGAGACTTCGATTTGATCCTTGCTGACATATAATTATAATTATGTGGTGTTAGATGTCACGGAGTGCGCCTACGTGACGTCAAGACCCGAGAGCGTGTTTTTCATGCACGAACAGCGCGGATACGAGAATAAATCATCGCATTACCGCTGAATCTGAATGTAATATAAAGTTTTGTTTAAATCATAATATTCGACGATACTGGAAAAATCGAAGCGACAATTACAAAATACATTCATAAAAATCTCCATTAGGTACTCATATTGTGATACTTCTCAAATATAAATCGTGCAACTCTAATCATAACGATGTCTTTTGATGTAATAGCTTGAAGTTCGTCGGAACTCCAGACTTAAGCATGTTCTGTGCAAAATAATACCATGATGATTGACCCCCTAGAACGTATTGATACTAAAAGGACAACACCATATGTCGATAAATAACATTATTATACGTTGCAGGATGATGTTTTATATATTTTAGTATAAATTTGCAAGTAAAGCACCGTTCAAATTAGTGGTCATACGTGAATAGATTTAATTATATCTTTAAGATATAATTTTAACCATTTTAATTTTTAAAAACTATGCATATACATCTTAATTTGTCACCAATTCTAGAAAATTATTATTATAAGGGAAAATTACAAAAATATGATATATGTTTTAGTACATTTATAATTAAGTGGCTTGAATTTTAATTTTTCAAAAATACATGACTTGTGTTTTCATATTTTGACAAACAAATGACTTGAGTTTTATTTTTGATAAATGCATAACCTATGTTTTGTATTTTATAAAAAATAACTTGTTTTTTGTTATTTAACAAATATACTGCCTATATTTTTTCACTTTATATTAATAATAAATAAGAGACATGTGAAAAAATATATATAATGTATTTTTCAAAAATTAAGAATCATGTTATTTTTTTTGTAAAAATACAAAACACAAGTTATGTATTTGTTAAAAATAAAATTCAGATTGATTGTTTGCTAAAATGTTAAAAGACAGATAATGTTTTTATCAAAATATAAAACACAAGTTACTTATTTATGAAAAGCGGCAAAACATTGCAATTAACCTATATTATAAATGGTGTTTTTGATAACAGATTTAGAATTCCAGCAAATAAAGCTACGTACTTGTATGTTTCTAAAGTGAAAAAAGCCGACCTCTTCAGAGTTTAAAAATCTATCAATAGACAGCCATCTCGTATGGACGTATACGTCCAAAATCATTCCATTATATTTGAATTATGGGAAAGCTGTTTGGAGAGCACGAATTCACACGATCCAATGCAAAAAAATGTAATAACTTATTTTTCCAGGTCAAAAAGACATATTTGGAGAGAGTTGACTTCTGGCATTCGTACAAGGAAAGGAATTCGCTTATACACACACACAAACACACACAATGATCCATAAATAAATAACATATAATATGTAAGTGTAAATACATATGAATGAATAGTTTTTAACATAATTATTATTTTTGCATTATATCTATTATATATAATAAAGTGTTTTACTTTTTTAAGTTCTTATGAAAGTGAAATGTTTAATTGTTTGAGATCTTATATAAAAAAGGTTTCAAAAGTGAATTATTATTATTATGTAAAATAATAAGAATCCTATAAAAAAAAAAATGAACTTATACGACTTACTGACAAAGTATTAAAATATTTAAAAAGGTGAAAAAATTTCTTAAAATGGTGCTGTAACGTTGAAAAATGTTATGAAAGAATTGTCAAATGGGAATGGGACCCTAGCGATTAACACAAGACCTACGATATTTATAATGCATTCCACGTATTTCGTGGAATATGGGCAATGCCTCGCGGACACTGTGCACTGTCTGATGGGACATCACTAGGGACTGTAGAAATGTATACGAAGGTCGGTGCCGTCAAGCGACATCCTATTTTCAAAAGAACTATGTTATATGTTATTGGTGCCACTATGTTCAAGTGCAATAACTATCTTTCTTCAAAATCAAGGGGGGAAAATATTTACATTATCTTTTCTAATATTTTTTTCATATATTTAACAGCAATAAATACATTAGAAGATCTATGTTTTCTATATTATTTTTTAATATTTTAGTACTGATGTTTTTTATTTTTTTTTTCCTTTCATGATAAAACCAAAATTTTGAAATGAGTTAAAATAGGACCTCTTATTATTTAATATTACAAGTGTCATCAAAGTTTAGGCCCTCAAATGAAAAATAAAAAATTAAATGAAATCATAGGTCCCTATATGGGGGGTGTGTGTACATATTTATACAGATCTTAAAACAATAAGACATGAAAGATTTAGGTCATTCTGTTGTTTTTCACTTTCTTCGTTTTGTAATTTATGTTTTAATTACCTAATTTTAATGATCTTATAAAGACTGACAAGGACCCATTTTTATATGTTTTTGTAGTGTTAGGTAAAAAACTTTAGAAGCATATGTTAAAAAAAAAAAAAAAAGGGATTCTCTTAGTATGTTTTTCCCTAATTTATAATGCTAATCGTCATTAAGAACTTCCAAATATTATTATTTTTACAAGCATCCAACAAGATCAGCTAGCTTATGGCTGCAGTAATTTACAAAACTTTGTTAATAAGATTTGGATGCCTTAAATTTTCTTTCTTTTAAGCTATAAATCCCATGTTACAACACTTTGAAATGTCAGCCTTACCTTATTACAAGTTTTTGCAGTTATTGGACAACTTCTCTTTCCATTCTTCTTCAATTCTTCCTTCACCTAATGAAAGACATGATTTAATCCATACTTAGTGCTAATTTTTCATTAATCTTACTTAATTAACATTAATAGAGGTCACTAAGTGTTTAGGGTTTTAGAAGCTTATCTTAAGCTTGGAAGGGGTTTTCTAGAAGGGGAAAGAGGTAGAAATTGGAAAAGAATAATATGCGTGTGTGTGTATCTATATATATATATATATATATATATGTGGGGAGAAATGCCAGGGTTAGGATTTCACAATAGAAAATGTTGCCTTTTTTATATCATGCCAGATGGCGAACTGTCAAGTGTTCAATTTCCTTATTTAAAACCTTAATTAGTTTATGTTTTTAAATTTTGACATAGATGAAGTTATAACACAATTATTCAACTAAAATTATTATGAGTATTTAAATAATTTCCACAATTTCACATTTCTATGGTTTCTCGACTAGGGGCAAATTGGTAATTTATAAAATATAAGGCTCTAGATTGCATTGTCTTGATATCTCTTGTGAGATTTTCATCTAAAAGTATTATTGAACTCTAATTTACCTTTATTTGGTATTATTGAATTGCTTTGGAATTTCAAACATTTGGGTTCTCAAATTGGGGTATAATTAACATTTGGTCATTTGAGCTCTATCAAGACTTCAATTGGTTTTAGATGACTTCAAATGATTTTGATTTTTTTATGATTATTGTCTAGATCATTTCATTGAGCATTTGCTTGGATAGTGAAAAAGACTACCTTGGTTAATAATCTCACGGTTTTTTTACAATGAATACTTGTTAAGCCCGAAGCATTAATTATATTAAATTAAGGCGAACCTAAGGCAAAAGGCTAATGTTCCTTATGATACTTGAATTTGACTAATTATTTAATTAATTATATTTCTTGCAAATTGTCAATGTTAGTATTCAAACAAATTTTTTAAGATCATTTACTATGCTTATATTAACTCTATATTGAATGAAATGTCCTAACTTTTTATGCATAATTTAAATTTCATTTGTGTATGTATATATATTGATTGATTGAATTATATATGAATTTGTGTTAGACGTTTAGTTAAAACAAATTGAATGTGTTAGCATAAAATAGTATTTGTATTGTATTGTATTGTTTGTTTGTGTGTAAGTTAAGCCACGATCTCATCAAAACGGACCAAACCCAAACTCTAAGTAGGTTTTTAAACGCAAACCTAAGCCTAAACGCTAAAATCAAGCCCAAACCAATGCCAATTCCAAAGCCAAAAGATAACTATCAAAGAGAAAAAAAGTCAAAGGCAGCATTTGGCTAAATATTCAATTTAAACTTTGCAAAACTCAAATCTAAAATAGAGCCTAATCGACGTTCTCTACAAGTCCAAATACCCCATCCTTTTTATTCAATTTTCTTTCATAATTTCATCAAGAACTCCTTGAAACCTTCATCTACAAGTTAAGAAAGCTTAAGGAAAAGTTTGCATGCTTTTCTAATCAATCTATTCATTTGTTCCTTTATGGATATAAACCGGTTTCAATGAAATCTTAGGGAGTTGAAGGTTATTTTGATGAGCTAAATAAATCTTTAGGACTTAGATGAGTTCTTAGAACTTGTGTTATATGAGTTGATGTGGTTCTTTGATAGATAAGTGAGTTGATATGGTTTGTATGGTGCTTCAATGTTGAAATTGAAGTAGTGAATGTTGTTGAATGAAATAGAGGTGAAGTTTATGTATGTATGATGTTGATAAGTAGATGTGGTGAGGGTGTAATCTTATGGAAACAAAAATGAGATGTTTAAAGGTGAATGTGTGTATGCTCTGTTTTTCGAAGGGAAACACAAGGGGAACATGAGAGAGTACATCTAGTCATGTAACACACTGAATACTGTACATGAGCCTATTCGAAGAGAAGCACGTGGTGTACACGACCACTATATTTAATTGTGCTTCTCATTATTTGGAAATCGAATGAAAAACTATGACAGCACAGTTGGAACATGGCCAATGGTATCACACTGTATTTCTCTCTGATTTTTAAAGGAATTAACTTGCATATGAAACACGGCTAGAACATGGCCACTTGTATTGGACCATGCTTCTCCCTGACCTTTGAAACACTTTGCAATATTAAGAAACATGAGAAGAACATGTTTGATTCATCTAGTCATGTTTCGCTTTTATTTCCAACTCAAGGAGAAGCATGACTATAACATAACTTGTTCTATCACGTCGTGCTTCTCATTGAGCTCCAAAAGCAAAAGAAACACAAATGAAACACAGCTTGATGTTTTTGGCCATGTTTCTCATTCTTTTGAAACATCAGGAGGGATATGGCCGTGTTCTTGCCCATGCTTCTTGTGAAAAAATAAAATAAAATAAAATAGGAATAAAGAAATGAGTTGTATAAATATATGAGTAACTCCAAGTTAAGTGTTGATGAGACAAATGCCAAAGCTTAATGTATGATAAATAGACTTAATTTTTTTATTTATGATTTAATATTAAGTCTTATATGAAATGATTTCTTATAATAGATTCGTATCCTTAGTTTAGTACATCAAACGATCTTCTACATGCTATTTTAAGTACGTAGTAACTTGATTGTTGGTTGATAGGTTAGGCATACTTAGATCAACTAATAATAAAGATGACTTAAATATGTTTGAAATTGTTTGTGCATATGCCCTTTGATCCAGTCCGAGGAGCAGCAACCCTGTTGATGATGTTAACATGGTAATTGGGTGCTTAAGCTACCTTTGTCATGATTTGTAAGTAGCTCAGCGGATAGTCAATACAGGAAATGGTATCGATATAATGTTCACTTATTCTTAAGGAAGTAATATGATTTAGTTTACGTTTATATGACCGATTGAACCATGTGATATTATGGATTAAGTTAAGTAAAGATAAGAAACGAATATAAACCTTAGATGGAGCTATTTTTTCCTTTTCAGTTAGATATAGGAGATTAGGTATTCCAGCTACCTATATTAACCTCTTAAGCAACTGTTGTTACTTAGGATCATCAAGTTCTCTATGGCTTATCTCTAGAGTTTAAATACTCCTATGTTGATTTGATATACTTAATTAATAAAGTTAATAACTTAATGGTTGTTGCATTTCATTAGACTAGGAGTATGTGTCACTCTGTATTTGTTTGTGTTATTTGTGTACTGGGCTTGTGGTTCACATTTTCCTACTACAGGTGTTGATGAGGATGGGTTTTATGTTCAATTGGATTATGGGGTTGACTTTAAAGAGCTTTTGGATAAATGGGATGATAAGGGATCATAACCTTGGAGTTGATATTTTTGTAATAGAATAGTAAATATGTTTTTCGTAAAATGATGTAAGTTTTATTAAAGATCTTTCAAACTTGTATGTATTTTTGTTAAGGCTTGATCACAAGCCTTTGATTTGTAATCTATATATATAGTCTTTTATTATATTTTGAATGGACAATAGACCTTTGTAACAATATATATGATGCTACTCTTAATGAGTAATTTTTGGTAAAGGTTCTTGTGACATATTTAGACAAATATTCTATATGAATATCTTCTTTAAAGATAGTTTTACATGTAATACTTCAGGATTACATGTGGTCGAGACTGGATAAGCTTGGACTTAGAATTGAGGCGTGATGGTTTTTACATTGAATTATTTGTTAAATTGGCTTTTAGTTTCTAACCAACTATGGCCACTCACATGCGTCCTAATCGATTATTATGGTGAATATATAAATTCGATATTATTCAATAAAAGCATTCCTCAACTAATCAAATGTTTATATTATGGCGTATAAATAAAGAACATGAAACCATATAAAAAAAAAAAAAAAAAAAAAAAAAAAAAACTTATTTCCAACTAATCCAACGTCATACATTACGGTGTAATCAGAAAAACTCCCTATATAAGTCTAGTTTGAAATAAAGAATAATAATATAAAAAGCTTTAGTCGATTGTATATGAAACTTATCCGGTCGGTGAACTTTAACATCAGCAAACTGACTAAAGCTTTGCATTTTTCCATTGGTCAATTAATCAAACAAATCTCGGTGTGGGACACATTGATCTTCAAATTCTAGATACCCCCTTATTAATTTGGGTTTGCCAAAATTGGGTGTTTATAATCGTCGACAATACCTGTATCACGAATTACAAGGAGTCTAAGTTACATCTAGCAACACTAAATCTTTGAAACATCCAATGGATTAGTTTGAAATGTTTTATAAAAACTTTTAGTAGAGTCTAAAGTTAACAAAGTTTAACTCATATTCACACGCTCGCACACGGAGACACAAACGCGCGAGCGAGTCAGACAGCATCTACAAGCAATGGCCTGATTTGGTCGCGACATATTTTTGGACTTTATATGTATGAAATCAGCCACCGTCGAAAGTTGATCAAATTTCGTGGAACACACGATCTATTCTTATTCCACATCATATCGATGGATATTATGGAAGATTGAACACAGACATACAAAGTTCAACTGCAACTGAAATTCTTGTGTGTATTTGGCATAGTGTCTACTGTTGGGAATGACTATATGCTTTTCAAGCATTGTCCCACATTGCTTGGAAAACTAAGTTTTGTCATGTTTATAATAAACTCTCCTTCTATATGGTTTCAAAAAAATACATGAGTGGGTTTTGAAAAAATCACCACACGCGCGCCGCCGGCCTGATTTGGGTTGATTTCTTTGAATTTGATTTTTGACAAATCGTGTTTGAATTAGTCCAATAAAGAAACGTGTTTTGAATCATTCAAAAACGAGCAGTTATTTTCCCAGAATTTGATTTTTGACAAATCGTGTTTGAATCAGTCCAATAAAAAAACGTGTTTTGAATCATTCAAAAACGAGCAGTTATTTTCCCAATTTGAAAGGCATGATCTCTACATTGTGCCCTGATTTTTCTCAACGGATATTTTAATTATATACCTTCTTCATCATTTTCAATCATGTATAACTTTTTCCTGTGAAATCCAACTTAGAGAACTTCATTTGTGACTCATTGAATAATTCACTTCCAAATAGTATAATATTTTCTTGTGTTTCTTATCGAATTCCTATTGATTTTTGAAATTTTGTAATTTCATAACTTGCAAACCAATCATTGAAAATTTCTTGTTGAAATGTTAATTTAAGTTAAAATTATACAAATGAACATCATCATTCTCTTTTTGGCACGCTTGTCTAGCTCTTTTAATTTTTTTTAATATTTTCTAAATCAATATAATTGTAAGCTTATAATTATGACAAAATTTTGCAAGACACTAAAATGCACTAGGACTAAAGTATAGGCATCAGAATCCAATCAAAGCTAAACTACAGACACTAGAATAAAAAAAAAAAAAAAAAAGAAAGAGAGAGAGGAAGGAACTAAATTTTAGAAGTAAATAATAAATTGCAAAAAATAAAAATAAAAATATAGATTTAAGCCACTAAAATTGAACATATAGGCATTTTATATGCCTTTATCCCATAATTTTTTATCATGCGATTGCGGAAACATAACTTCTTAGTCAAGTCAACCAAACACGGTTGAACGTGGAAAAAAGAAAACTTAGGAAAAAAAAACAACAAACACGAGAGTGGAGGGCAAGTATATGAAATTGCTGGTGTATTTCCTGAGAGAAGTTCTTTAGCAGTGAGATCTTTTGCCAGAGAAAATTTAACGCTTCACATCATAACAAGATAACTTCCACACGGGATTCATATATATCCTCTCCATTTTAGGACCACGAGACTTAAGTAGTTCCTTAATTTTATCACGTGCCAAAACCTATATATGCTATAGATAAGAAAACTTGTGCTTACGTTTTCTGTGTTGGAATATATATATTTGGTTTGTGATTTTCATATCATTTTAACATCTTATTTTTATTATTTTCAAATAAACTATTTATCAAAAATAGATATAGATAAAAAATATGCATTTTACTCATAAACTGATCAAGCAAACCTGATATAAATAAGATACAAATATAAATCAAACAATCCAAACAAATATATATACTTTATCTTATATATTATCCTAAAAATATATAAATAAAATATTCAAATTATAGTAAAATATGGTTTGAAACTCAAGGATACCAACTTTTTTTCATCAATATATTAACACTTGTGAGATGGCCAATATATATATATATATATATATATATTAGGGCTGTGCAAAAAAACTGACCGAACCGTGAATCGAACCGGACCGGACCGAACCGAAATTTTCGGTTCTTTTTTAAAACGGTTCGATTCGCGGTTCGTTCGGTGAATGCAAACGGTTCGCGGTTCGGTTCGGGATCATGAACCGAACCTAACCGTTTTATATATTAAAAAAAATTGAATATATTATTTTTACTCTTAATTGTTTTATGAATGATACATATCTAAGTCACAAATCTTAAAAACAATTAATGTTTTTTAAAATTAATTGCTTTTAAGATTTGTGACTTAGATATGTATCATTCATTAGAATAAAATTAGATTTTTCATAATATGTTTTAATTGTTATGTTGTTTACAAATAAGATAAATTTTAGATTTTTGCCTTAGTATTCTAACTCCTACATTTTTTTAATATTTGTCTTACTAATTAATCTAATTTTATTATTTAGTTACTTATTGATTTATATAATTAATAATATGTTAGTTAAAAGCATACAACGAATTAAATTTTATATCTTATATTGGGATAAAGTCTAGTATACCATTATAGTTCAAGATATTTTCAAAAAAATAAGATTAGTTACAATTATAATTTTATAATGGACGAAATTCTTTCCTTCTATAAGTTTTATATATTTATTTAGTAAATAATTAATTTAAAATATTGTTGTTTATATTTACATTAGTGATAAAAAATATGTAATGGAAGTTTTTCGATAAAATATATTTTTATTTTATGACTAAAAACGGTTTGAACCGTAAACCGAACCGTATCGAACCGTTTATTTTTTGTTCGAAAAAATTACGAACCGAACCGTATGCTTAGGTTCGAATTTAAAATAAAAACTGAACCGTAAAATATGATGCGGTTCTGTTCGAGGTGCAAACCGAACCGAACCACCATGCACACCCATATATATATATATATATATATATATTGTTAGGAAAAGATCGCTCCTTTACCACTTTGTTCAAGGACAAATAGCTCATTTACCACTTTGTTAAGAAAATATCGCTCTTTTCTTCTTGCCTAATTGATTAACAAATACAATGAAATCAAATAAAAAATAAACACCAGGATTTAACGTGGAAAATCCGAATGTGGGGTAAAACCACGGGATCGCCGCCGCACGAAAAAAAAAACCTCTACTAACACAATAATGGAATACAAACACAATCTTCACTAGTTTGTACTAGTGGCTCTCTCAATCACACCACAACCCAGTGGATTCACAACAAATCCTCTCTCTAGATCTCTCTGTAGACTTAGGAGTGTGTATATTGTGTTTTTTTTTTCTCTCTTCTCTTTTCCTTGCCCTAAGACAACAATAAAAAAAGACTCTTTATATATCTAGGGTTTTATTTTTTTACTATATTATGGGCCCATATCAGTTGGATCCAAACCCAACAAACTCCTCCTCCAACTCATATGGGGAGAGTGACATGTGTACGGCTTTAGCAATCGATGTAGGCGCACGATCCAACCCGTGTATAACTCGATATCATCAAATCTTCTTGAATTACACACCCTTTCATCTAAGTATAAACCCTATACTTAGGATCCCCTTGGATATAGACCTATATGTGTTAGATTTATACCCAACAAACTCCTCCTCCAACTCATATGGGGAGTTCCATCACTCCTGCAATCTTCCTGCAACAAGTGATCTTCTATTTTGGTAGAGCTTTGGTCATCATATTTGATGCACTATCATCAGTATGGATCTTCTCAAGCTTCAACTGCTTGGACTCTATCACATCTCTAATCCAGTGATACCTCACATCAATATGTTTTGATCTGGAATGAAACATAGGATTCTTACTGAGATGGATAGCACTCTGATCGTCGCAATATAGCTTCAAGTCTTCCTGCTCTTGACCCAGTTCTTCTAAGAACTTCTTTATCCACAAGACTTCCTTGCAGGCTTATGTCATAGCAATATACTCTGCCTCAGTGGTGGAAAGTACAACACATTTTTGCAACTTTGACTGCCAGGACACTGCTCCCCCTGCAAAAGTAATTAGATAACCTGAAGTGGACTTCCTAGAATCCAAATCTCCTGCCATATCAGCATCTGAAAAACCCTCTAACACAGGCTTGCTGCTACCACCAAATTGTAGACAAAACCTGGAACTGCCTTTGAGATATCTGAGAATCCACTTCACTGCAGACCAGTGCTCCTTTCCCGGATTTGAGAGATACTGGCTCACAACACCAACAACATAAGCAATATCAGGTCTAGTGCATACCATATCATACATTAGACTCCCCACAGCTGAAGCATATGGGACCCTTTTCATCTCCTCTTTGTCTGCCTCTCTTTTAGGACACTAAAGTGAACTCAGTTTGAAATGTCCACCAAGTGGAGAGCAAACAGGTTTTGCCTTGCTCATGTCGAATCTCTCTAGCATCTTCTCAATATACCTCTCCGTGACAACCACAACTTCTGACTCTTCCTGTCTCTAATGATCTTCATTCCCAGTATGTGGCCAGCAGGTCCTAAATCTTTCATGGAGAAAGATTTACTCATAGCAGTCTTCAAATCTCTGATTTTCTTGGCATCCCTACCAATCATCAACATAAATCAAAAGTATGATCAACTCACCACTAGAAAACTGTTTGATGAAGACATAATGATCTATGGCAGTTCTGGTGTAACCTTGATCAAACATAAAGGAGTCAAACTTCTTGTACCACTGCCTTGGAGCTTGTTTCAGTCCATACAAACTTTTCTTCAACTTGCATACAAGATTCTCCTTCTCCTTGATCTTGAATCTCTCAGGCTGCTCCATGTAGATCTTCTCCTCCAAATCACCATGAAGGAATGCTGTCTTCACATCGATTTCTATCTATCTAGACTAGCTGCAATACTGAGCACTACTCTGATGGATGACATCTTCACCACAGGTGAGAATATCTCTTCAAAATTAACCCCCTTCTTATGACCGAATCCTTTCACAACCAATCTTGCCTTGTACTTCGGCTGTGAGCTGTTCTCATCTATTTTCAGTCTATGAACCCATTTGTTACTCAGGGGTCTCTTGCCCTTAGGCAACTGCACTAACTCATAAGTCTTGTTCTCATGCAAGGAACTGATTTCCTCTTGCATGGCTTTAACCCATTCTTTCTTCTTGTTATGAGTCATTGCTTTCTCATAACATTCAGGCTCTCCCCCATCAGTGAGCATCACATATTCACTTGAACCATACCTGATAGATGGTTTTCTGTCTCTTGAAGATCTCCTCAACTCAACCTGCTGCTGAGGTTCCTGGATCTCTTCCACTGTATCTTCTATAGTCCTCTCATCTGTTTTATCTGTAGAAGGTGCAGGATTTACATTTGTGGGAATTCGGCCTGAAGATCATGACACATCAGCCTTTTTGATGTCTTCAACTGTCTAGTCTTCTAGAAATACTACATCTCTACTTCTGATGACCTTCCTGTCAACAGGATCCCACAACCTGTACCCATACTCATCATGTGCATACCCAAGAAAAATGCACTGCTTGGAGTTAGCATCAAGCTTTGCCCTCTCATCCTTTGGTATATGCACAAAGGCCCTGCAACCAAAGACACGTAAATGATTATATAAAATGTCTTTACCTGTCCATACCTTCTTTAGTATATCTCCATCCATAGCATATGAGGGAGATAGATTTATCACATCCACATGGCCTGCCCCAGAATGACTTAGGTAGCTTGGCATGAGATAACATGCACTTCACTCTCTCAGTGATGGTGCGATTCATCCTCTCTGCAACACCATTCTATTGTGTGGTCTTGGGAACTGTATTCTCCAGTTTTATCTCATGATCTGTACAATACTGCTCAAATGGCCCTCTGTACTCTCCACCATTATTAGCTCTGACACAAATCAGCTTCTTGCTAGTTTCCCTCTCTACTCTAGAATGAAACTGTTTAAAAATAGACAACACCTGATCTTTGGACTTCAAGGCATAAGTCCAAAGCTTCCTAGAGCAATCATCAATGAATGAAACAAAATACATGGCACCACCTATAATCAAATCCTTCATATAACATACATCAGTGTGAACCAAATCTAGTATATGAGATCTCTTACTAGGTTTATTTCTCTAAAATGCAACTCTATGTTGCTTACCAGCAAGACAGTCAGTGTAAGTTTTTAATGGAGTACCTTTGAAATCAGGTAGAAGTTGCCTCTTCACAAGCATCTGGAGGCCCTTTTCACTCATGTGACCTAGCCGTTTGTGCCATAGCTTTACAATAGCATCATCTGTCAGATTAAGATCTCCTTTACTTAACTTTGCAGGCATTAAGTAAAGGGTATTACATTTCCTTCCCTTGGCTACAATCAAGGAGCCTTTGGTGAGTTTCCATTTCCCATCACCAAACTGACTGTGGTAGCCTTCATCATCTAACTTTCCTGCAGAGATCAGATTTAGGCGGATGTCTGGTACATGTCTCATATCCTTGAGAATGACAACCTGTATTAGTTTGCAATGCAACATTTTCAATGCCAATAATCTTTAAAGTTTCATTATTTCCCATCCTAACATTGCCATAATCACCAGCAATATAGGATGAGAAAAACTCATCATGTGCTGTCACATGGAAGGAGGCATCAGAATCCATAACCCAATCACTGTCATGACCTGCAATACTAATACAACCCTTATCCCATGTAACCATAACCTCACCATCTGCTACTGCAGCAGTGGTATCCTCATCCAAGTCATCGTCCTTATCCTTTCCTTGCTTTTTTTCCACAGTTTGCAATCTTTCTTAAAATGCCATGGCTTGTCACAGTAAAAACATTTAAGGTTTTTCTTACCCCTTGACTTAGATCTTCCCTTGGACTTGTTAGATTTGTCAGATTTGTCACCTCTATGCTTGCTTCTACCTCTCCTTTCAGATTTATCAGCAACAAGTGCATTTGAGTCTGAACCGATACCCAAGTTCTTCCTTCTGGCCTCTTCATTGATCAAATTGTCCTTGACCATGGCAAGTGTCAAGGTCCCATCTGGAGCAGAATTACTCACTGATACTACTAGGGTCTCCCAACTTTCTGATAAGGAACTCAGCAACAGGAGTGCTTAGATCTCATCCTCTAGCACAAGCTTCATTGCTATCAGTTGATTTACAAACCCTTGAAAATCATTCAAGTGCTCAGTCATATTAGAACCCTCCCTGTATTTCAAATTAACAACTCTTCTAATCAAAAAGTTTTGTTCAAGGCATTTGCCTTTCATATATGGATTCTAACTTCTTCCATAGGACATCAGCCTAGTCTCCTGAGCCACATGATGATACACACTCTGATCAACCCACATCGGATATAACCAATAGTCTTCCTATGTAATATGCCCATTCTGCAGCAGATTTATCCTGAGGTTTTGCAGTATCACCCCCCAATGGCAAATACAGATCTTTACAATACAAAAGATCCTCATCATAGATTTCCAAATTGAATAGCTAGATGAATTTAGTTTGATCATCGTATCTGAAGATTAACCATTTTAAAATGAAGAAACCTTAACCCTGTGCAGCAAAAAACCTAATTTCTTTTTAAACCTGGACGCTTTGATACCACTTTATTAGGAAAAGATCACTCTTTTACCACTTTTTTCAAGTAAAGATTGCTCCTTTACTACTTTGTTAAGAAAAGATTTTCTTCGTGCCTAATTGATTAACAAATACAATAAAATAAATAGACAATAAACACTAGGATTTAACGTAGAAAACCCCAATATGGGGAAAAACCACGGGACCGCCGCCGCAAGAAAAAAAACTCCACTAACACAATAATGGAATACAAACACAATCTTCATTAGTTTGTACTAGTGACTCTCTCAATCACACCATAACCCAATGGATTCACAACAAATCCTCTCTCTAGATCTCTTTCTAGACTTAGGAGTGTGTATATTGTGTTTATTTTTTCTCTCCTCTTTTCCTTGCCCTAAGACAACAATGAAAAAAAAAAGACTCTTTATATATCTAGGGTTTTATTTTTTTACTATATTATGGGCCCATATAAGTTGGACCCAAACCCAACATATATATATTAACACTGTGTGAATTATAGCTTGTACTCTATAGAAGTTTAGTTTTTTATATTTTATATAGGCTCTTTGTTGGAGTTTGTTATCAAGTCAATTATAAAGGGTTAAATATGTATATATGTATGCACACTTTTCAACATAGATTATATGATTTGTAGATAAAGAAAATTTACACAATGTTTTTAGAAGGTGAAACCCGTATCTACTGTTTTAAAAAAATTACTTAAATGCAAACAAGATAAGGTTAATTACAAATTTACTAACATTGAATGACATGTTCTTTATGTGATTCACATATTTACAAAAAAAAAAAAAAAAAAAGGAGCTCTACATTATGTGATTCACCTAAAACTTATACACTGCTAATAAATTGCATCTTGATGAAGAGATTATGTATAATACCTAATGAATTGCATTTTGAACAAGCGATTCAACTGAGTCACATGTTGATGGTGCGATTCATGTTTATATGTGAGTCATGCGAATCGTATGTCAGACATGTGACTCATACATTAACATGATTGCATGTTGAAGAATCGATTTTGTATCGGTATATTGTAATTAATTTTATATAATTTGTATTTAGGTAATTTTATTTAGATGGGCCAATAATCATACAATTTCTTTGTTTCTAGAATATTTGTTGATATTTTTCATATATTTATATATGAACTAGGGGACTTTGTATCATATTGCAGGTATTAGAAATAGAGTGTACTATTAAATAATTAAATTTGCTATGATATTATTTTTATAAAATTATATTTCTTTACGTGATAAAAAATAATTCGTCAAGGAAATTTTTTACTTTTGAGAGTAGAAATAAGGTGAAAATTGTATAAAAGAAACAATTGTACTTCACATTTAAGAAATGTGTAAGAGTGAGAGAAATTGAAAATTTAAAATTATACGGGATCGATACTTTTTAGTACATAAAAGATCCCAAAATCATCTCAAAAGCTTTAATAGTATGTACATGAATATATGTGATGGTGAATGGGGAAACAAATCGATAAGTGATTCTTAGGGCATTTACAACTCGTAGGACCTCAAAGAGGTCCTTAAAATGCCATATCAGAATATTAAGGACCTCCTTTTTTAAAGAACCGGCGTAGTGGTGAAAGTGAAATTGAATTAGGGTTTATATCACAAACCATTGATTTTGTGAATACCTGGAATGTGATTCTTAAATACCAATTAATTTTGAGAATTCCTAGGTATTTGCATCCAAATTCAAAGAAATATACGAAAATTTTAGAATTTGGGGAGAAAGTGAGCAAAGACGACTCAAACATTGTACTTCTGAAAAGATATGACAAGTGATTGTCCATTTGCTCTAGGACATACAATATACAAGCTAGCTTAAAAACTGCACAAGAATAGAATCAAAATTGTAAAAAAAAAAAAAAAAAAAAAAAAAATCTTAAAACATAGTACATGGAAAGAAAAAACTAACACCACAGACAGCGTGCAAAATCGGTACTCTTATAAAACGTTATAAGAAAAATAAAACCTACTCAAAAAACTAAAAATAGCCATTTGATGCTCTAAACAAAGAAATTTGGTCAAAAACTAGCTTAGCACACCACCAAAGGTGGTGATTTCGTCGAGTTAGCTCGTTTCTTTCAAGATAGGTTCTTCAGGTCATCTAATAATAACAGACCTGTTTCCATCCTATTTCTCAAGGCACCTGTTCACCATTATCTCCACTTCATTAAGAATCCTATCACTTTACCTCTAAGACTATTCACACAAAGTTCTTCACAACTTTTTATAATTTTATGATCTCATATAATAATAAAAATTATGCACAATATCACAAAAAAATATGAAAAATTTCGGTTGCTAGAGCCCATCCTTGTTAGAGGACCGCTTCTTCCTTTAAGCACGGACTCCATTCCATAAGGACCGAGGACTCCATTAAGGACCGAGGTAGAGATCCTTCTCCCTTGGAATTGGTGCCAAGGAGTGACCTCTAGGGATGCAGGGCAAAAACATGGTACCTATCTTTTTATAATATATTTACCTTTTCTATGATTATCATAATAATGAAATATAAGAGGGCATGTATATTTATATATGGTTTTGGTGCTAATATTATTATTATTATTATTTTTTTTTTTTCATTTTCAATTATCAAAGTTGTATTCAAATACTATAAATTCCGATTCTTCCAGAAATTGGGAAAAGGCTAAGAAGCAGTACCTATATCGAAAGTTGAAATTAAAAATGTTAAGTAATAATACAAGGAAAGGGCTCAAATGAATTGAGTTCATGCTCTTCACCGATGCAAAAACAAAATTGAACAGTTAGGTTTTGGACGGTCGCTCCATGCCAGGCCATCAGATTGCTCATTTTTTTTAAACTCCGAACGTGTTAATCAACTTAGTCCTTTTAAAATGACCATTGAATTTCTACAAGTTTCCATCATCCTATAACACGCCATCTTCCCTGTCTAAGAATGTCCTCAAGAGAAATCTTGTAATGATGATTTGCTAAAATTAGATGCCGCACTGCTCCATGTGTTGTGTCTGGTCCTCATTGATATTGTGTTTTATACTATTGGATACATTCAAACCGAAGACTGTCTTTTGAAATCAACTATTGTGAAATTAAGAAATTGGATCCCATATAGATCTACATACAAAATGAACAAAACTTCTATACAATTTTTTCAAAGAAAGTGTTTATATTATTTATTCCTCCCTTTAAGGAGTGTCCAAGGATGTAAACCAGATGATTCAATTTATATGCATTTGTTGAGGAAAAGTCATGTCACAAGTAGATGAAAATTATGGGATTTATTACATTAAAAGTTTGCTATAATACTGCCTAGTTTACATCCTATTACTTGTATCATGATTTATTTTCCATTTATAAAAAGGCTGATTAATCAAAATCATATGTATGACACATACTTTGCAAAGCAGAAGGCACGAAGACATTAAGAAAATGGAAAAAGAATGCGGCACGAATGAAAAGAGAAGAAAAGAAATGCATAAAAATTTAGTTTGTGTAATTGAAAACCAAAATAATACCAGTATGCGAATTATATAGGCTCAAGTAACACTAAGATATGTTTTATATAATTAATCAAGTAAAATCCACGGAATGCCACTATATTTAAAAGAAATATATATATATATATATATATATCATACTGATTACTAACATACTTTTATTTTGATTACCATAAGCACTTAATTTTTCAAAATAGTCTTATACCACTATCATAACATTTTGATCATAAAACAGTTGGAATTCTATCATACCATATTGTGATAGATTTGTGTTTTAATCCTTTTATTGAATTTCTAAGGGTTTTATGGCTGCATTAACAATAACTAACATAAATATATATATATATATATATATATATAATTTGGATTTGTGAAGAGAATTGAACAATTTTTTCAATATCATTACATGGAAGATGGTACATAGACATCTTAACAAGGAAATGATGAATCATAAATGTTATGTAGGTTTGATATATGATAGGAAAGTGAATGATTTGATTGGATGTTTTTGTAAAGTTTTGTGATTATAGTAGTTAAAACAGAAGTTTAGTGATGTGGATATCGTTCTTCTAGAAAGTTAGGACTACAAACGAGTCAAGCTGCTTGCGAGTTGCTCAGCTCGACTCAACTTGACTCGATTTGACTCGATTCAAACTTAATTAATAAACGAGGCTTGACTTGAATTCAATTAGTAAACGAGTCATGCTTGAGTTTTGATTTAGGCTTACGAGTCAACTCATGAATAAACTCATTTGAAATATGTTAATAGGCTTATTAATAAGCTTATTAGCAAATTTGTCAATTTTATATTCATAATTTAGTATATAAAATTATATAATTAAAACATTAAAAACTAATTTACATTTAATATTTATGTGTATATATATTTATAGCAATACTTATATATATTATTTTAAGTTTAAAAAATATAAAATAAATTATTTAAATGAGTCGAGCTTGAGATCAAATTTTAGGCTCGATAAAAACTCTACAAATTCGATAAAAAATTCGACTTAGTTAGAACTTGATTCATAAACGAGTTGAGTTTAAATTTAAATTAAAGTTTATATAGTTAAATAAGTTAGATTTGAGCTTAAATTTTATGTTTAATTAAAAATTTAATTTAAGCTTGATCTTATCAAATTTTAAACAAGCTAAAGCCCGAGCCTCTGAAAGTTTGCTTAGCTCGGATCTTTTGGCAGCACTACTGAAAGTATACTGACCATCATGGATATGACCTGTAATTAATGCTAAAAAAATAATTAGGCTTGAAAATGTATTAAAAAAGATAAAAAACGGAGTTCTTTGTCTTCCCCTTCTTCTCTCTCTTTATATATATATATGATTTGTGTATTTTCTTTCAATGTGAGAATCTTTTATGTCTTATCAGGTAAAAGTAAAACTGTTAAGTAAGGATCGATTTGAAAAGACTTTTTTAATATGTGCACAAACTACGTATATTTATGAGAGTCGTTGGGCGAACGGCTGTGGGACACATTTAGGTGGTGTGTTGATTTCAATTATGTGCTGAAGAAGTACATCTTAATCTTGACACAAGTCCCAACGACCGTCCAGAAAGCCTCACACGAACTGTTTCCTATCCCATTAATCACACCGAAATAATTCCAATCATTCGGCGGAAATTAATATGCAGAAAATGAGGAATTTTCGCATCTACACCCTTAATCGATAAAAAATTTTTATAGGTTACATCCATAAATTAAAATTATTATTGGTCATATACATATATATATATATTTTAAAGTTCTTATATTATGATTTTTAAGATATAATTCAATGAGTAATTTTATATTAGTAGTTTTCAGAATTAATATATGGTTGGTAAATTAGATTATAATATTTAATAAAATACAATTGCAGAAATCAATTTATTATTACTTAAGATCAATAGAAAAATTACGATACAATAAAAATTGGACCATAAACAAAACAATGACAAAGTTTGGAAGGAGAATTTGGAACTAGATTGGCATCAAGTGACACCCATCGGCAAATAGTAATGAAATTCACCTTCGGATAGAAGTGCAAATTAGGTAGGAGATACGATAGTTTCTGTTGTGGCTGTATGAACAATTGACCACTTGAGAATTGTCACGTTCCAGGGGTACCCTAAATGTGGCAGTCCACCGCATATAACATTAAAACTAATGAATGACAAATCGTAGTCATGCAAGAGCTTCGATATCATATGCAAGACGTGCTTCCAAGATAGTAAGAGACTCACAGGGGTATTACGTTTAAATAGATAGCAAAAGCAAGCATAAACTTAAATATATATATCACACCCCGCCCCCGCAGGCGACGGCGATGTGATGCCAGGGCAGACAAACCCACCATTGCAGATCAACTGGTGAAAGGTGCTGCCTTTGGGGCAGGCAAAAGCTTTAGGTCTGGGGTTCGAATCCTAGAGTCTGCACATTGGATTCAACTCTGCCTAAGGGTAACAATACCTATAGTGCCCGTGGTACCCGATGGGGCATGCGTTGGTTGGGGTCACCATGATGCAATGATGGTGTCGCCATTACACTAGAGGGCCAGCGGTGGTTGTCTGCCCTGGCATCGCATCGCCGTCGCCTGCGGGGGCGGGGTGTGAACAGTGTACCTCTCCAGATTCAAAAAAAAAAAAAAAAAGAAAAGAAGAAAAGAAAGAAAAGAAAAACGAAACTAAATAAATGTAATTATATAATAAATAATAATATAAGTAATTTTAGAATTATTATTATTTCTGCATTTATTTATTTTTCTGGAAATAGTAATAGTAATATTATAATATAATAATATAAAATCGGAAATTTATTTATTTAATTTAAATTTAAAAATAAAATTATTTTATGACCTTATTAAATATATGATGATTAAGTGTTTAATCTATTAATATTAATCCAAAAAGATTTTTAGAAATATAAATTACTTCTAATAAGTAATTTAAGTATAATGGATTTTCTAACTACAATTATTAATATTTTTAATATTATTAAAAGAATTTTGTTAAAATTTTCGAAAATATTATTTCTAAAATAATATAAATATAAGACTAAAATTATTTTAGTAATAATATGAATTAGAGTGTAAGACAATTATTATAATTACTAATGGGATGAAATGTAATTATTCTATATTATCTATTTCGGAAATTTTATTATCATTATTACTATTATTAGTATTATTATTGTAATTGTTATTATTATTGTTATCAATGTTATTAGTACTATTGATGTTATAATTACTTTTAGTATTATTATTGATAATAATTATTAATATCCTTATTATTTACGGAAAAGAGAAATAATTTCGAAAATAATGATAATTAAATTAATAAATCCTTTTATTAGTGAGTATATTTTCATAAAGATGATATTTAACTAATTTATAGAAAAATATATATGTATAAATTATGAGTTTAGTGAATACTAAGTATATATTTAAATATTTGTACATAAATGGATAACAATGGAAATTTAAATAATCCAAAATTATGAGTATAGGAATATTTATACTCTATAAGGAAAATTTATTAAGTAATTAAAAAGAAAACTAATAGTTTTGGACAATAAAAATGAATTGACTAAATTATTAAACTTTCCAAATACCCAATCAATAGATTCAAGTATCCAACCAAAATTAATAAAATAAAACTGTGAGTACAATGATTTAGAACTTAGGGCTAATTCGAAAGAACTAGTTATGAATAAAATAGAAACCCAACAAACCATTAGGACACTTAAATATTCATATGAACTAAATTGTATAATCTGAAAATTTTAATAATTATATTATTTATCTCAATAGGTGACTCGGGTATTGGGGAGACCTACCTGAAGATTACTACGATTAAATAGGATGGGCAGGTGAGTAACTCAGTCTTATTACATTGGTTGTGCTTGTACTAGTAGTGAATTTTAAATAAAAGATAATGAAAATTGGTGAACTGTTTGAAATATGAAAGTTGTGTATTGTATTCCATTGATTGTCATGTCACTCTAAAATAAGTGATAACACAAATGCATGTATCTTGATAATGTATACAATATCTGATTGAGTGTCTGTAATGCTTGATCACCCCCAAATTGACTAAAAACTACTGGTACCATAATGGAAAATAATCATGCATTACATACTATACATAAAAAGCATTTGAGTAAGTGGTAGCTACTACGTGTTAGTTTCTCGGATCTCTGGTGATGCTTGAATTATCTAGGCCAGAGAGCTATTAGTTAATTGCAAGATTCCCTTTGTTCTGTTAATACCATAGGAACTAAAATGGTAAACGAAGGACGCCGCTTATGGTATTACATGGGAATAACTAACACTTAGTGGAGTTTCTAAAGCTAAAACAGGAAATAAATATTGAAACATGATAAGCTTAAAGAGATAATTAAATTGGATATTATTATTTCCTGAAAGCTTAAGTCTCTCCTGGGTAGGTGGACCATAGATTATGATCCTTCAACCCCGATGGAAGGGCGTAAATCTTCATCCTGTTTGGATTCCGGGTTATTCAAGCTTGTAATGTTCATTTGTGTGATTGATGCATTTCATATGATTGTTAAATAACTTGTATATTATATGTAATAAGTTCTGGTTATTTACTGAGCTTGTATTTTAGCTCACACTCTCACAGTCCTTTCAGGTTCACTTTGCGACCCTGGCTCATTACTAGCAGGAGCATAGTCTCGGTAAGAGATTAGAAGCCAGAAGTTTAAAGTTTAGTATAGGGTTAGAATATCTATATCTGTAATAGACTTGTGATGCATTTAAGTGCATTAGAATTATCAGCTATAGTTGTAAGGACTTATAAAGCATATGATCTGTAATACTGTAGTTTGTAATAGTTGTTTACTAGTTTAATCTTATATATGTTTGTTTATTCCATCCAAGCAACTAAAAGATCCTGTTTTTGGAAATCATGTCATTCCTAGAAGGTAAATTAATAATGGTAATCGAGTGGTTCTTGATTATCATTATTAGAATACCCTCAGGGCGTGACACATTTGGCGTGCACGGGTCCCGCTGGTATACTTCCATTAGTTGAGCACTACTACCAAACAGAGTGCTCAGATAGTTTGGTGGATTCCAGGGAATCCCACACCTACTGACGACATGAGAACCCTGCATGAGATTGACATGCGGAGGCGTTCTGAGTGGAACTAGCAAGTAAAGCATGCTAGGTGGATAGTTGAGTGGGATGGTCGGCACGATCATATTGTTGAGATGCCAGATATGCCTACCGGTACATCTGATGATTACTTCCAGTGGTACTATGCGATCACTCGATGTTGGATCAGTCGCATAGGGGCTATCATATGCTATATGGTAAGGTCACTGACTCGATAAGCTGTGTAAGGAAATATACTATGTTGTCATTTCTCACTGCTTTACATTTTTTCTATGGCTTGCGGGCAGATTTCATTTATAAAATCCCACATATGCCTCCAAAGATTGCTCCTTTTACTGCACGAGATGTCTATCATGTAGTTGAAAAGTTCATGGGACTCAATTTAAACGATCCACTGCCACCAGCACCAGCAGTAGCACCAGCATATGATGACATACAACCATAGGCAGTTCAGAGACGACGTGTAAACCCCTAAATTTTTTTGATAAATTAAGCATAAACCCTAATTAGAAAGTCAACCGGAATCCAAAATCAACAAAATCCTAGTCTATTGTAACCGTTCAAGTCCGACATTCCTATTTAAGCAACCCTAGAAAGTAAGTAAGAGATGAGTATGTAGAATAGATCGTAATAACCTGAGAATCTTAAAAATATCAGATTAGTTAAACCACGATTCGTTTTGAGCACAATCAGACACAATTTTCGAAAAGTATGTTCGGGGCTCAAATTAGTAAAAATATTCCGAATATACCGTTAGACTCGTAAAAATATAAGGTTTTCAAAAATATCAATTTCATAATTTTTCGGTAACTAAAAATATCAGATGTCGCAAATATACGCATATTTTCTTACTACCTGTACTTAATTATCATGTCTATTTTACATTACACTATTTATTATTATTCTACAATATTTATCTATCTCTACTTTTTCTTACAACCTACGCTTACAAACTATACGTCTACTTTCTTACAATTTTCATTTCCAATACAACTTCATATCTTTCATATCTTACTTTTCATTAACAAAAATACAAAAAAAAATAAAATAAAATTTTCTCTTATACATGATTTGCGCCAGCCATGCTCCCTCTTCTCTATTTTTGTTTTAATTTTTCATTTGTTTAATTAACATAAATTTCCTTCCACATTTTCCTATAAATACCCCCTCTTCCTTCCACTTCTTTCACACCTTCCATACACTAAAAATACTCTCTCAAATTCTCTACAAGAATTCTCTTCCAAAGTTCTCTCAAGTTTAGTTTTCTTAGGTAATATTTCTTCAAGTTTCCTTTGTGTTCATTTACTTAGAATGAGCTTAGTATGTGTTTTCTAAACCATAAAGGTTAAAGAAAGCAACACTAAGTTCATACTTTGTTTTTGTTCATGAATCTAATTTCTTTTATGTTGCTTTTATATATATATATATATTTAACTAGATATATCTATGTAGCTACATATCTTTTAGAGCATATAAGCTCATTTGTTTTGTAATTGATTTACTTTCCTTACAATTTATGTATTACCTTGCAATTTATTTACTTTCATGTTGTTTTAAGACTAGTCTTTCTAGTCTTAGACTTGTCCTCATCAAGTCAAAACATTTTTTTTTCTTTTTGGGACTAGTCTTTTCTTAGTCCCGGGATACCTTGATGAAGCTAAGGTTCCAATACTTGATTTTTTTCCTTTACTAGCTTATTTCTTTAATTATTATGTTTTCTTATGTTTTCATGATTTTATGATTCAAAATTATGCATGAACATATTGATTTTGTCTCAACAAGATAAATAAGGAAAAGTTTTCTTAAAACAGAAATCCTTCTCTAAAAATAAAAGTAGGAAGTACTTTTTCATAACAGCTTAGGAATTTGTCTTAATAAGCTTTTCTAAGAAATCTAGAGGAGTTCATAGGAACTTTTCAATACATACATGGAAAGAAATTCTTGAGTAAACAAAAGTTTTACTAAACTCCACTTTTTCATCAAATACTAGTTGACAACCACCAACAATTTCTTTTCATAAAATGGAATGATCTCAAGAAACAAGGAAATTATTTCTACAAATACAAAGTTGTTATTATTTTCAAAAAGTATTAGAAACTAAAGCTTAGAAAATAAAATCATTCTTTGAGAATTTAAAAAGACTAAAGGAAATGAAATTAAGGAAAAGAAAAATACTCATTTAAAATAACTTGAGATATTCTCTAGCAAAAATAAAAGGAATTTTAAAAAAGTTCCACTTTTCCAAAACCTTTAGAAAACTTCATTAGTTTCGTACACTTTATATGAGTCAATAAATATATGTATATACATTTTAAAGGTTTTACAAACTATTATAAAACCTATCTCTTTAATATGAGTTTTGTTAAAAGAAGGAATGCAAGATTTGTGAAAATTCGTGGTGAATCTGATCACCACTATTTTGAAACTCCAATGACTTAGTTTGATAGAAATAATTTTAGAAATAGATATATCCTTTTGATAGATAGAAAACGATATATAATACGAAATTCCGAGTTAAAATGAGCAAGTTATGACCATTTTAAGTTGGAATTTCTTTCAATCAGATTTTACTGCGATTTTAAGATAGATTTAGAATTTTCAAAAATAGAAATTCTATGAAAGACTCATTTTAGATATTCATCTTGTTTAGTGAAGAAGGAACCGAGATCACTTTCTCGGAAGACTACTTCGATTAGGAGCGATCGACATGGAGTGAGTTAATCCTTTACTAGTTACATTTTCTTGTTTGTGCTTGTAAGTGGTAGCACTAGAAAATAAGGAAAAGATAAATGAACAATTATTGTATGATTTGGATTTATGATTGGTTGAATATAAGTTAAGAATATCAAAAGAGGAATTGATGATGAATTTATGATTTCTTGCAGTGATATGATGAATATTGATTTGATCACCTTTAACTTGAACTTGGCAATAATGGAATAACCTTATTGAAAAAGATTCATGCATATCATATTTGTGAGTCACATTTATTTCACTACTATTCTTCGTGTGGGGAAACAAGGAGTTGTAGCGGTGGCTAATAGGAGCTAGAAAGTCTACATAGGCAAATAAGAGCCGAAGGTCTACAAGGCGAGTAGGAGCCAGTAATCTGCAAATATTGATGGTCGTATGGGCCTGTAACCTTCCAACCCCTGACATGGAGGGCGTAAAATCCATGCTGCACATAGGTTTCCGTTAATCCTGTGTATTTTTGTTTGCTCATGTGATTGGTGCATTCCCATATGATTGTTTAAATACTTGTTTGATATGAAAATGTTTTGTAGATAGGAGTTATTTCACTAAGCTAGTTTTGCTTATACCCCTATAGCTTTTTGTTACAGTATGATTACCTATGGTTGTGCCCTGTTTTGCCGGGTATGAGTCAAAGCTACTAGGAGTTTTTGGGAGAAGTTATATGTATTTAGTTTTGAGCATAGACTTCTAGAAAATCTCTATAGTAGGCTTATGTTATAGTTATGTATACCTTGTTAATGGATTAGTTAAACAAGACTATTTAAGACAGGGGAATGCCCCCAAGAAGTTGTAAGAGATTATTATCCAAATGAATATTCCATGTTTTATTATATAAGTTATTACATGCTTTTATTATCTACTTAAATGTAATACCCCTGTGAGTCTCCTACTATCTTGGAAGCACACCTTACATGTGATATCGAAGCCCCTACATGACTAAGGTTGTCTTTCGTTAGCTTTAATATTATATGCAGTGGACTGCCATGTTTAGGGTACCCTCCGGGACGTGACACGACGTCCACATAGAGAGAGACGTGGGCGGGGATGGGGTCAAGAGTGAAGCCATGCCCGAGCTATATAAATCATAGACGAGCTTGAGTCGTCCCACGTACCTTCATTTGATCAGCATTGCTCTTTCCTTTCCAGTTCCTTCATCACGAGGCTGGCCCATCGTCATCATTACATACACATCCGTTGCATACCCCTATGCCAGACTAGTTATACATGGAGTTCCATACCCCTCTAGCTCCACAAAAGAGCTGACCATCGCCATCACATAATATGGGGGAGGGACTAACACAGGTAGAGCCAGACCTTATCCCGTTTCATCCATACAATGGTGCTAGTGGAGATGAGGATGGCACAGTTACACAGATTGATCCATCTATACAGCATCCTCATCAGCGTACACCATTTGCTTGGGCCTTTGTGAGACAGAGGCGAGGGAGGTGGCAGACACCACCAGTAGTAGATAGTAGATTTCTCATTTTTTTTATTGTTGGATAAAGATTCTTAGCATTTTATGCTTATTGTATTTCTTTTCTCTTGTACAGTTGATGAAAACAAATGATCAGTCATTGATTTCATATTATGTTTTCTCTGAGTTTTACATTATGTTTGTGATAAAAAGTTTGATAATACATTTATGGTTGAATGATTTGGGATTGAGACTGTGTTTGGTTGGATTGAGTTTTGGAATACTACTAAAGTTTGGAAGTTTTTAGCCATGGCGGAGGATGGCTAATTGCTTATAGCTGTTTTTATCTGATTTTTATAGGTTTTGTTATAAATGTAAAAAAAGAATCTATTTTCCAAGGAATAAATGAGGAAATGAAATAATTTTGCTTGACCTCGTCTCTTTCTTTTCAAGAGACGAGGTCAAGTTGTCTGAAATCGGGATTATTTTGATCCCGATGGTAAATTTATAATTTTTTTAAAAAACACTAATATTTTTTTTCTTTCCCCTGTAATTGGGACTGAATTTTATTCAATAGATTATAGATTTCTTGAGTATAATTATGTTTTTTTTTCTTGAATAAATAGTTCTAGAACATTGATTTATGGCATAAATCTATCAAATTAATTGACAAATTGCTAGATTGAATAGATCTTGCATACTAGTTAGATGGAATCCTAACGTATAATACCACAAAACGCCGTTGTATTCCTTCTTCCTTCTTTTTTGAACATTCGACCATGATTTGTTACGTATCGCACCATTATTTAAGTACCAATACTCCTTTTTGAACAAAATGTAATCATTTTTACTTGCATGAATAAATTTGGCATCTATTTCCAACTTCCTCTTTATCTTACATGCATGTGTATAATAGGATGTAGGCAATTTTTTCACTATCAAGCAACGAGATTTTCGCTAGGAAATTGTTAATCCTTTTGATGGATTCGAATGTCAACCTTTTTCGATTTACCATTTGCTTTAGGGCTAATAAAAGCGAAAACTTGAAACATCTGAAATAAACCTCACCTTTCACGTTTACAAATACAATAGTGCACCTACTCGTTTACAAATAAAATGTATGTTAATTATTTTTATGGGATGCTATTCCACATAAAGGCAGTCATGAGATGGGTTGAATTTGATTAAGTCATTATAGGAAGATGCAAGATTCATTATTGGATCTTGTATAAAGTTATAGATTTATTTAAAAAATTGTAGGTGAGGTAGGTTATGTATAAAAGTTATAGGTTGTAAGTTATAAGTTAAAAAAGTGATAAGCATGATAAGTAAGTGGCTTTGGCAGGTACCTTGCTTATAACCAATTAACTCTTTACGAATATATATATATATATATATATCATCTAACTTTTTTTTTTTTTACCTCATATATTATTTTATTTATAATTAATAGCTTTATCTTTTGATCTCGATTAATATCTACTTTTTTAAGCGAATCAGAACAAAATCAATTATGACAATTTTTTTTGTTTATGAATCAAATATACCTAGGATAATTATATTAAAGTTGAAAAATTTGAAGCATAACCCTAAAACTAATAATTTTCGATTCCAACGTATAAATTTTAAATGTATATCTGTCTTGGAATGAGATATGTTAGTTAGTTCATTACAAAGGATTATTATCATTTTTCAACATCACATTTCTCATGTTTTAATAACAGTGATAATATGCCAAAAATATAAGAACTTTTTGCGAAACGATTTAATCACCAGTAACTATATGACAATTCTTTTAGAAATTTTATAGAATTTGCATTTGTTTTAAAAAAATTAGTGCAAAATTCTGATTTTTAATACAATAAATTGGACTCTTGAGAAAAATATTATTAAGTTCATTTAATAAATAATTACACTCTTATTTCTTTAATTATAATTTTCAAAATCCATTTTTTCAAGAAAACCTAACAAATTCAAACATTTCACAAATCTAACCAGTGGATTTGATTTTTTCAAAATAATTAATTAAATAAGGATTCTAATAACAATTAGTTAAATGTGAGTTTTCCTACAATTGTACAAATAAATGTCAACTAATATAGAAAAGCTAATATTTGAATTTACATAAAAATTAGGAAATTAACCTATTTTGGATTTTTCTAAGAATTTTAAATTTAATTATTATTTATTAGAAAATCAATCATATATTATATATATAAAAGCTAGTGATTTGGATTTTTTTATAAATATTTAAAAACTTTAGTCAATTCACTAATTAAAACAATTTCAAAATTTCTCACATATTCCAATATGAGAAAATTAAATTTTTAGAATATATTAAATGTAAAATATGGATTTATTGAATGAATTATATACACTAAAAAAATTTCCACGAATATTGCATTAAATGAAAATTACTACTACTAATGCACGTTGTGTACATATATTACGTGAAATTCATCTTAATTTTTCTCGATCTATTTTCCTTAAAAAAAAAAAACTATAATATGCAATCTTCAACCAATAACATAGTTAAATTAAAGAAAAAGATATACAGCATACCTAATTATCTAGGTAAGGAAAAAAAATATATTTTAATAAAAAGTTACAAAAATATCATCATATTGAATATAATCCAAAGATAGGTAAATTAATTTCGTCACAATTCTAATTTTTTAAAGTTTAAGGGTCGAAAGGTGTACTCTAAAGGTTCAAGGGATGAATCTATACTTAGGTAAAAGTTTAAGATGATAATTTGCAATTTCTCATTTTAATAACTTGTTTGCTATAACTTGAACGATATGGAGTGAGAATTATACTTCATTGAGCATGTGGTTGCTCATATCTTGCAGTCTTTTCACTACATGAAAATTGACATTTAAGGACATAAATTCTACGATGGAAAATTAGTAGAAGAAGTTCTATCTTAGTAGATAAAATCAATGATGATAATTTTTGTGACAAAAATTACTTTCAAAGAAAGAAATTTTTATCTCTAAAAATTAGTTTTCTTGTAGTATTTGCACGCCATATTAGCTTTTAGCTTGGAAGCTAGGTACAATGATAGAATACAAGATACATTCAAAGTGTTGTAAGATACTTTTTGATACAAACTTTGTTTCTTTTACTTTATTGGGTAGGGTTCAAGTTACCACTATAAGCCTTTAGATTTTATGGTACCTTTAAAAGTGAATCGTAGAATTAATATCAGAGTCAAAACCCTAAAATTGATTAGAGTCAATCCTAAACCTTAGGAATCCTAGACATAATCAAATGTAGTTTAATAACCCTAGAACATCAAATAAATTAAGCAAAGGTTGAAACCCTAAAAATAAGTCATTTAAGAGAACGTTTTACTAAAACAATTGGAAATCTCTATACCCTAATCGTTTCTAAAACCCTAAATGAAGCAATTGTTATATTTGATCACTAACATGTAAACGAGATAATATAATCGAATAACAATTCATAATAAAATAATATTAAAATATTTTTTCAAATATTTTACAATATTTTATTGATTTACAAAATCGTCAGTTAAACCAAATTATACACGTATTTTTTTTCTACTGGTATAATTTATTCTTTACAAATACCAATTCTACTATTTACTACTATTCATTACAATTCAGTACTATTCTCTACTATTCATACCATACCTTAATCTTACATAACCATACTACCATACCTATTCTTGCATACACCATAACTATATATTACATCTCCTTTCTTTTCTTCTCTCGCTCTCTCTCTCATGCTAGTGCTACTTTCCGCGACCTACCCCCCCCCCCCCTTTTGTTTCATTTTATCTCTCTCTTTTTCACTATATAAATACCCCATTTCTCCCTCACTTCCAATACTTTACTCATATCTTCTTAAACTCTTCAAAACTCTCTCAAATTTCTCTCTTTTTCTCCTCTCTTTTCCTCTACAAATCGCCCCTCCTATCCTTCTTTTACACACACATTTCCTCAATACCTTGCTTAGGTAAACTCACCTAAATCCCCTCTTATATTGTAGACATGATCATATGTACGGGCCATTGTGTAATCCTTATGATTTTCCCTATGATGCTTCATGCTAGGGGGAAGAAATGCATGGCTCCATACTTTACTTTATATTTATCTTCTTGTTATCTTTTGTGTTTATAATCATGTTTTTATTTTCATGTATACTAATCTAACTTTTATATATGTATCTATATGTATATGTATATTATAATCTTTAGAGCATATTGCTTACAAATATAACTTTTATTTTATGTTCTTTACATTTTTGCAATTTTAATGCTTGCAATATATTTTTTATAGAGACTTATCCTAAATCAAAGTCTCAGACTTGTCCATATTTAATTCATAAGGGGACTTGTCCAATTCAAAGTCCTTGATTGTCTTGTCAACATTCTAAGACTTCCATTTTCATTTTTGTTATCTTAGTGACTCATCCATTTCAAGTCCCAGGAAGCCTTGTCTTAAATCTAAGACTCCAATTTTACTTTATATTGCTTTTATGATCATTTTTATTATTTCTTGTCCTTGATTTCTATTGTAACGCACCGGAACTCTACCTACCGAGGTATTATCTACTTTGGCCACACACATAGTTTTATTCTTTTGATACCAATACTTCCCAAGAGGTCACCGATCATGGGATTGCTCTGTATAGAGCACGCTTAACTTTGGAGTTTCGATGAACTCCAAGCCACTACACCAAAAAACGTCTCTGTGATTAGAGTTTCACAATTTATATTTGAGGGGTATCATACCCCTCCACTTATACCATTGACATCCTCGTTAGTTTCGTTACACAAGTCCAGAACCACACTAGGCAGTGAGAACACACTTCTCCACTTCCAGCTGGTGAACTGCTCTGATACCACCTGTAACGCCTTGGAACTCTACTCATCGAGGTATTGTCCACTTTGGCCACATGCCATATGATTTTATCCTTTTGGTACCAATACTTCGTAGGGAGTCACTCATCATGGGATTGCTCTGCATAAAGCACGTTTAATTTGGAGTTTCAACGAACTCCAAGCTACTACATTAAAAGACGCATTTGTGATTAGAGTTCCATAATCTATATTTCAGGGGTACCACATCTTTTATGATCATCTTAATACTACATTGTTTTAGAATTTATTTGTGTTTCCATAAACATAAAATGCTCATGGTGATGTTGGAAAAATAATCAAAATGATTTTTGAACTCAAATTGCTATGACGGCTAAAAGTCTCTAAATTAGAACTAAGAACAAGATGATGATCATAAGATTATCATGATATTCACTTACTAATTTAGAGGGCTTAGTATTAAGTAGGAGATTCATGTAGTTGTGAACTTTTACACTATGACAATTCTTTTCTATGTAAAATATCTTCTAAAACTTGATTTTTAAAATATGGGAAATCATTTAGGAAAAGAGAAATTTGAAAACAAAACTCTATCCCCAATTTTCCTAAAAATGCTATGACTTCTATAAAGAAATGGGGACGTAAGACTTTGATTTTTTTTTTCTCAAACCAACTTGATTTTAATTAAAATCAAGCAAAATAACAACTTATGCTCAATTTTTCATAAGTGCCAAGAATTTTAGAACATCAGTAAAATGTGAAACTTTATATTTTAATCTCGATTTATAAGATTTCTACAAAATATGAATAATCACATGAAAAGATTTTGATCTTTCTAACGTAATAGGCAAGATGTTTTCAAAAGATTTCTTTAAGAAAATTTTTGTGAGCAACATCACTAATATCATGAGTGTGTAATAAACTATTATTCATAATTCATTTATATCATAGGGATACTTAATATACTCTTTAAGAGTTTTTCATGAGGAAAATTTTTAGAAAATGCCAAAATAAAGTTAAAATGTAAACTGGAGTGATATGACCTCTACTATCCAAAGCCTTAGAGACTTTAGAAGATCAAGATAACCTTAAATATGGATAGAACTTTCGAAATAGGTAGAAATTGACTACTCGTATGTGAAAATCGAAGTTAAAATAAGTAATATGTAGTCTTTTTAAGGTTTAAATTAGGTAACCAAAAAAATGTAGCAAGAATAAAGGATATAAAAGTTATAGAAGTAGGAGTCTAAATAAAGTTTAGTATGAAATACTCATTTGGGATATTTCTTTATTCAAGTGACAAGGAGTTCGGAACCGCCTTTCTAGAGGACTACTTCGACTAAAGACCTTCGCAATGGCTAAGTGAGCAATCTCTTATGTATTCTTGTTATGTGCTTGTACTTAGTGACACTATTATACTAGGAATAAGATAAAAATGGATTTGAATGGGGATCCTTGGGATATGCTTGTGTATTTATGAATTGTGTGACAACAAATACTAAGTATATTGAAACAAATTACTGGTTTTTTAAGTAATCATTGCTATTAATGTTATTATTTGCCTTATGTGTGTGTGATGAATTGTTTGATCACCTATAAAGGTTGCTTAACTATATTCAACATGGTATAATAAACCAAACATGCATAGCATTCGTCAAACCACATTTGCAAAGGTTGCAATGAATTGAAGGGGACTACAAACCGTACAAATTACGCACATGTATGGACCTTGCTCCACCATGAGCTGCTAAAAACATTTGGGAATACGACCTCATGAAGGAGCTGCATCAGCATCGTTCGCTATAGGCAGATGCTTGGGGACTCGTTATAAGATTATAGAGACCTTTTGATCGGTTCCTAATCTTTGTCATAGATAGTGCAAATCCATTATGTATATGGTTTTTGAAAAATTATATGCATAATTGTTGTCACATGTGCTTGATGCATTAGCATTACATATGGTTATTTAATAAACTTGTTTATTTATGGTTAATGGGTATGTGAATAGAGATTTTCTCACTAAGTTGTGGTTAGCTTACTTCTCTATAGACTTTTATTAACAAAGGGGCACTTATGACTATTTCCAAGGGATAACATACTGCAAGTATCAACTTTTTGAATCTTAGAGCTTTTGGAAAAGACCAATGAACTCTTAGATATTTTATCCAATTAATGTAATTTTGGAGACATTTTATGTTTTGTGTAATTATGGATGAATAGAATACTCATGGACCTTATAAATCTTAGCGGAGGAATGCCCTAAGATGATGTAGTCTAAGTTTGACTATATATCTTACATTTAGTTATTTTATATGCAATTAATTATTATCTTCTTAAATTGCGTAACTTCATCGGCATTCCCTTTGTGGTCGAAGTATGCTTTGTGCATAATATGGAAGTTTTTGGGTGACTAAGATAGTTATTCCTAGGTTTTAATATTATGTACAATGGACTGTCATGTTTAGTATACCTTTTAAAGCATGACAACTACTACAAAAATTTTGATTTTAGAGACAAAATCTCTGCCTCTGAAAGTGAAAAATCTGTTTCAAAAGACTTTTAGAGACAAAATTTCCATTGCAAAATTCTATCTCTAAAATTATTATTGCCAATTCTTTTAGAGACAGATTTATTATCCATTACAAATGTGCAACAAAACTTTTGTCATAGATTTGTCTCCAATTTATTACAATTAGTTATTATTAAATACTCATTTAAAAATAATAAATAAAATTACTTTATTGCAAATCTGTCTTTGATTTTAAGATAAATTACTAGAAAAATTCTCATTTACCTCCTATGGTTGGTTTTCTCCTTCCTAGGAGATCACTTATCTTATAGTGCTATGCAAAGAACACTTATTAAGTTTTGACAAGCACGAAATCGATAAACCAATTCATATCTTTATAAATAAAGTTCTATGACTGTTTATTTAAAAGATATCATAATTTACAATACCGTAAAAAAACGTTTTACTCATCTTTTATAATGAATTGGTAACTTAATTTACTAATTTTTATTTATAATTTTACTTTACCTATTTATGAAGGATTTTTCATTAATGTTTATTAAAATAATGTATATATATACTAAGTTTACATTTTATAATAATCACTTTATACCAAATATTATTATTAATATACAATTTTTTAAAGTAGAACATTATAATTTTTTCGCCAAATATGATATTATTATTAAAAATTATATAGTTTGTATATATAAAATTTTATATATAATTAATGATATATATAATAATAATACTTTTTACACTACTTATTTTATATTTTAAATTAAATTAGTAAATTATAGAATTTTAAGTAATATATTTAATTTTTATATCGTCTGTTATTACTCTTAAGAAATTATTTAAAATTTATAAATATAAATTTTATTTAAAATATATAATAAATGTACTATATATTGTATAAATATCAAATTTTCATTAATAATTATTAAAATAATATATAATATCTAATTATATATACTTATATATACTACCTTTACATTTTAAACTAATTATTTTATACTATATTTTTAAATTTAAATATACTATTTTTCAAGTAGTATATAATTTTTTTAGCAAATATGTTATTATATTTTAAATAATATAGAGTATGTAAATATAAATAATGTAAGATATATGTAACAAATTTTTTATATGTTTAATGACATATAAATATAAAATTATAATAAATATATATAATAAAAACATTATAAATAATTTGAATATATATCTTTTACATATTTTATTATTGAAATATACTTTATTTTTAAGTAGTATATTATGATATTTCTTATATATAACATATTATATTACTGTTATACATTATTTTATTAATTTGTATATTATAATTTTTAGATAAAAAGTTATTCTATAAAAAAAAAATAGATATAAAAAAGTCATGAAATATATAAATGTTTATAATAAACTTATTTTAAGTGCTATTTATTATTTATACATTATAATATAGTAATATGAAATATATTAATAAATATATCATAAATAAAATATATAGTATTTTTGCATATATCATATAATAAAATTAATTTACAAATATATTGTAAGTTCATATTATATATTACACACACATATTCTATTTGATATGTATAATTAAAACTATATTTTAAACTTAATTATTTATATATGCCTATATATAATAATTAAATTTAGAGACAAATTTGCAACATAATTTGAAAAGATAGAAAAAGATGCTAAAATATTATACTTCACGCAAAATCAAAAACAAATTTGCAACTGAAAAAGTCTTGTCGCAAATCAAAATGTAATGCGTCACAAATTCCTCCACACAAAAAAAAAAAAATTGTAAAATCATTCATAATTTTTGTCATAAAAAATCCATTACAAATTTGTCACTATTTCATGTTTTAAAGACATAAATTTTCTGTTGCAAAATTTGTGTTTCTAAAGACTAGTTTTCTACCATAATGAATGCCAAAATTTTGCTACTCATAGGCCCAGTGGCTAATTGATTGTCAGAAGCTCTCCGCTATCTAACTCGAAGCAAAAGATAAATATTGCCGTGCATGTTCGAATTTTTTTTCTTTTTTTTTCATCTCTTTATTTCGCTGGATAATCTTAAAGTCATGAGAGTAAACGTGGCTAAATTATTATATATAGATAGAATCTCCAAAATAATGTACATTTTCATTGGACCATAAATTTAAAAATAAACTTCTTTTACAAACTATCATTAACATCTCAAAATTATCATGGCTTATGGTGCTTTTCAATAATCGTTTGTGGCAATTAACACAATTCTAAAAGTAATGGAAAATTAAAATTACACTTTGAAATTTTCAGCAGGTCATTTGTATTCGAAGTTTTAATGTTATAGATATAACGTGTCACTTGTTGAATTGATTACAACTGGATCTCTATGCAAAAAAAAAAAAAAAAAAAAAAAAAAAAAAAAAAAAAATTATTAATTACGATATGTCGTATTGGTAGCGATGGATGATAAACATAAACTAGTATATGTGTGTGAGTGTATATACATACATACACACATATATATATTATAGCAAATGTGGGTTACTTTAAGAATTATTTTGGTTGATGGATAAAAAGGACACTGCTAGATTTACCCACCATTAAGCAATACTAAGAATGGTCGCACAATTTTCTATATTAAGAAACTACGTTTTTAGATTATTTATAATTATAGTAAGGATTTTATAAAATCTGAAGTCCTTCATAAAAGATAATTTTTTCTTTTATTTTTACAATATTTTTTTTAATAAATCGGAATAGACCAATAAAAAATAATTAGATAATATATAAAGTATTTAACTAGAACCTAACAAACCCAAAATATATAATATCACATAAACGAGCTCTTTAAGGGGAGGATCCCAAGAAAGAAAGGTCTTTAAGGATTTGACATGATACCAACTACCCATAATTGAGATCCTTTCTCTTCAGAAGAGTGCAAGGAAATTGTTATTTATTTAATTATTTATTTTTCCTTTAGGAGTAAACTTGCTATACAAAGAGATGCTGGACTAGGAATGACACGTCACATAATTAAATTCCAACCTGGTAGGCAAAATCCACCAAAGTGAGTCAAGTATTATTTATTTAATTATTGATTTTGCCAATCAAAATTATCAATAAATGTTACATGTAAGATCTTCCTCTTATTATATTAGGGCCTATTGGATGGGTTTTTTTTTTTTTTCTCTATATCTGTATTTGTATCAGATTTGTATATGTATCTAGTCTGTTTCATCTATTTATAAATAAAAATGTTTTTTTTATTTATATTTATTTTTTAATAAACAATCTTTTTAAAAATATCTATATATCATCTGCACGCCAACAAATCAAACAGATATATATTTCAGCTCCAAATATTCTTAAGGTCTTATCCTTTACATGTTTAATAGACGGAAACTTATTAGACGGAAAATTCAATCCCTGCCACAAATCCCACGTGTATGTTCAAGGTGTTTCTTGTATATTTCCTTAGAGCGAGCTACCAAATAATAAATTTGGATAGACCAAATTAAAGAAGACGTCCTTGAACTCCTTAACATTCCAAACCTGATAAAAAGCATAGGCCACACCATCAATACATAACAATATATTTCTGATGTTTTTATCTCTAAACGTGTTCTATACGTAAATTCCATGTAGAACACGTAATCACAATTTTTTAGATTGAGAAAAAAGAAACACCACAAAAGTCGCTCATACTGGTTTTCCACCAATTGAAAATTGGACCAGACTATTCCATCCACGGTATGTTCCCTGCATTGGCTGCGTAGCTTTTATGGACTATAAATACACATAACATTTGCTCCTTTCTCCACAATTCATTTATCCTTTAGTTGTCTTGCTTGCTCATTATAACTAACCCTGAATTAATCCTTACTCAATTAAACCATTTACTTATTACAAGTCACTACTTCGATTCTTTATATAGGAAATTATAGAAATGGGTTCTAGTGTTGATAAGAATCAACTCTTGTCAAAAATTGCAATGGGCGATGGACATGGGAAAACTGTTCATATTTCGATGGATGGAAGGCGTATGATAACAACCCCTTTCATCCGATTCGTAATCGTGAGGTGTTATTCAAATGGGTTTGTCAGAAAATCAGGTTTGGTTCGATATACGTATATCTTTCTGTTGCAGTAGATATGCATATATATATATATATGTATTCTATATCCATACATATTATATAATGGTATATCCTTTTATAAACTTCAAATAATATATAATTTAGTTATTAAACTAATATATTATTTTCTTTCTTATATATGTAGTTATGCTTTGACATGATAGAAGAGTGGATCAGCAAAAATCCTATAGCATCCATTTGCACCACTGAGGGTATTGGCAAGTTCAGGGAGGTCGCTAATTTCCAGGATTATCATGGCTTGCCTGAGTTTAGGAAGGTACCTACGAATAAATCTATAAGAAACACATTATAAACCTTAGAAACTCTTCCTATTTTTGGGTACCTTAAAATAAATGAAAAAAAAAAGAAAAAAATATGAAATGCCCCATAAACAATTGACAAGCAAATTCTCCATTAAAGTTGTATCATCTATTCAATATAATTGATGGTGCACATTACCAAATTTATATAAATTTCAATATAAATTAACACATTAATATATCTATATACACATATATTTAATTATATGTATATATACAAACACACATATAAGCCTTCTTTAGATTGAAATTAATATCCTTTTCATTGATCACAAAACTTCACCATATGTGTTCAGGCGATCGCCAAGTTCATGGGGATGGTTAGAGGAGAGAGGGTCAAATTCGACCCCGACCGCATCGTGATGAGCGGTGGAGCCACCGGTGCGAGCGAGACGCTCATGTTTTGCCTGGCCGACCCTGGAGATGCTTTCCTTGTTCCCTCACCTTATTATCCAGCGTAAGTACAATCCGGGTTAATTTTGCATGCATATGTCAAAAAAGTGCCAATGATATATAAATATTTAATAAATTATAACGCACGCACGAAGGGTATTTTGAGGACTTTTTAATCTGGCGCAGCCAAAAAAGTGAAACTGAAACTTTTATCACTAAGGACTAAGCGACTTTAGCTAATAGCTTTGAATAGAATAAGAAGCAATTAATTAAACAGGCGAATATACTTGTCAATCGTCATCATAAACCGTGTGATTTTTTCAGGATTTCATATTGCATGAAAGTCAACCTTATTTAAAGGGAATGTTTTATTCCAAGTCAAAAATTGAATAACATGCACATAGCTAGTTGTGCCATCATAATTAATGATTGATCCCACCATTTGATATATACAATCTGATTTAGTCAAATTATATTACTAACTACTTTAAACTAAAGTCGCACCCTATTTAATTTTTTTCCAGGTTTGGATGATTTTATATAGCATAGAATATGACATTACTCAAATTAAAATATAAGTAAATAAAATAAAATTAAAATCCCGACCCTTTCGTTGATATCATTATTTCCAGTAAAAGATGGTTGCTAAGATCGAACTGACTGCAGGAAATATTTGCAGCGTTTAACTTCATTTTCTAAATCCGTACAAAAAATGTTGTATAAGTCATCAATTCTGACAACAATTTGATTCTTGGCCCTTCCTTTTGCAGAGGAAAAATAAAACTTGTTCTCTTTTGTTCATAACTTTCTTACAATTTTTCCATCTTTTAGTGCGACAGTAATACTTGTGATAAGATTAAAAATCTTAAATTCTTCCGTTTGTCCTAATAACGAACTTGTTCTTTTTATGTCTTCCTTTTTCTTCCTTTTCTCCTTACCCTTTTAGTATTTGGAAACTTGTCGATCACGTCAATATATACGCCATATATACACCAGCTATGGAACAAATAAACCGAAACATTTCACTATGGATAGGCTAAAACGGACGCCAGTAAATTCATAACTTCTTATCATATCATATCATATATATATAATATTATATATTAACTTATTTGTATTCACAAATTTGCTATAACAATAAACTGTGGTCATAATTCCATCTAACAACACATAATCGATAAATTTTATCTTTTATTTTATTTTGTTTTATTTTCATCATTGTATACGACTATTTTTATAGTTTTGGAAATTGGCCTATAAAATGCAATATGATAGTCCCACACTAACTATTAAGAAGCAAAATAACATGGATATAAGTTGACAGGTAGCCAAATCCAAATTATTTTTTGCACATGGGACACTAAGCTACTTTTAATTAAATGCTGTATTTCACATCAAACTCCCTCCACATAAATATTGGGGTCACCATATTTTTCTATACCCAAATAACTCTTTAACATATCTTTATGTTGATCATATTTCAACCACTAATATGCATATATTTAATATGATTGAACATATCTCGCCCATTTTTTTCCTCGGGTGATAGTCTTAAAATTTTACTCAAGTAGATATTAAATTACACACTTGGGTTTGGATTTTTCAGGTTTGCTAGGGACCTAAGGTGGCGCACCGGTGTTCAATTGATCCCGGTTAATTGCTCTAGCTCGAATAACTTCCAGATATCTATATCCGACCTTGAAGCAGCATACGACCAAGCTCAAGCAGCTAACATCAACGTCAAGGGGTTGATCATCACTAATCCATCCAATCCACTTGGTACAACCTTAGAGAGAGACGCCCTTAAAAGTTTAGTGGCCTTCATTTGCCGAAAAAACATCCACCTAGTATGCGACGAGATCTATTCGGCCACCGTGTTCAGTTACCCTAAGTTGTGAGCGTAGCCGAGGTCATGGAAGAAACCGAATGCAATCGGGATCTCATCCACATAATCTATAGTTTGTCGAAGGACATGGTTTCCCTGGCCTTAGGGTTGGGATTATCTATTCTTACAACGATGCTGTCGTGACTTGTGCACGTAAGATGTCGAGTTTTGGATTGGTGAGCTCCCAGAGTCAATATTTGCTTGCTTCCATGCTATCGGATGAGGCATTTATTAAGAGGTTCCTAGAAGTGAGCGCGAAGAGGCTAGGAAGAAGGCATGATGTCTTCGTCAAAGGGCTTCAGGAATTGGCATTAGTTGCTTGAACAGTAATGCTGGCCTTTACTTTTGGATGGATTTGAGACATCTACTTGAAGAACAAGTTTTGAGCTGAAATGGAGCTGTGGAGAGTGATCATAAACGATGTGAAGCTAAATGTATCACCCGGTTCATCGTTTAAATGCGTCGAACCGGGCTTTTTTAGGGTTTGCTTTGCTAACATGGATGATGATACGGTTGTAGTGGCACTGAGAAGGATTCAAGAATTTGCAGCTCGAGGTAAAAGGGATGATCAAGAAGGGAAAGCAAATAAGAGTTAGGAAAAGAAACCTTGCAATTAGTTTGACATCTGAGAAGTACGATGAGACCATTCTTTCATCTCCTCAGTCCCCGATCTGTCAGTCTCCACTTGTACGAGCTAGGACATAGTGTGTAATTAGGAGCTGAAATATCATGGAAAACAATAATGATAACAGTAAAAAAAAAAAAAAAATATACATGCATGAATAGTTGATAGGGAGAAAAAAGAATTGGTAAAACTTTAGTAATTTTGACACGGGCTAAATCACCTTAGAGAAATACGGCTGATGAAGGAACCCAAGATTTGCTAGTGCTATGAAGATTACAATAAGATTTAGAAGATCCAGTCCTCCTAGAAGTGGTTGATTTTTTCAATTATGTCTTTTTTTATGATGTTTGTAACGGTTTTTTGACACTTAGAATGTTTTATTGGTTAGATTTCTTTGGGTTTTTTTTTTTTTTCTTTTTCCCCCATGCGGGGTTGCATCAATATCATATATCATCCTTTTGGCTCTTGATTGTAGATGTTTTTCCTTCCAAGCATGTTGTAATAAGATCACCCTTGATCAATAGAAGAAGATTTTTCAGTTCTCAAAACAAATTTTATTAATTATCCTCCGTATGTAAAGGCTAGTATATAATAACATTCTCAAATCCAATAAATCAACATTTAAAATTAGTGAAATAATTTATGAACAGAACATACTACAAAACCAAATCAATAGTATTTATATTAAAGATAGAATCAGTTAGTAATAAATACATGCCACGTAAATATTTACATATATATACACATAATACAGGGCATGAAAAACATATTATTATTAAGAAGATTACAATTTTTTTTTTATATTTGATAGGATTAATGTTAATTTAATAAGAGTATATCTTTTTCAATAGGATTAATATCATTTATTTATATGAAGTCATTTAATTATATTCCATTTTAATCCTATAAACAGACCAAATTTGTAAATGTTAAGAGGGAATTATGGTGGGAAAAAAAAATATATATTTTGTCTTTCTTCTCTCTCATGGTATCAATAGGTTGATGGAAGATTGTTTTCTAATATTCATGCGCTAATCAATAGTTTGCAATGTTTATCCTTTTTTTTCTAAAATTCACACTTTTGTTGAGTTTTCAAATTTTGATGTCTATTTGTCTAGGTATTCTCAAAATAAATGGACATATAGAAAATCTTTTTCTAGCAAGCGTGTGTGATTCAATGCGTTTCGATTTTATCACTCGTCACTTTTTGGGTATTCGCAGAATCAACAGATCGTGATACTTATCTCTCTATTCCTTATGCTATGTCAGTTGGTATCAGAGATGACGTTTGTCATGGGATATCATCACACCATAAAGGCAAGCCAATAATGAATATTCAATGGTGTATTTTGTCCATCTTGGGGAGGATGAGGCAGGGTACGAAGAACATATTATTATTTTAGGAAGATTATGATTTCTTTTTCTATAATTAATAGGATTAATGTTAATTTAATAAAGGCATAATCTTTTTTAATAGGATTAATGCTATTCTTTTTATATCAAGTGATTTAATTAAATTCTATTTCAATTGAGATGTTGAGAGATAATTAGGATGGAATAAAAACATACTTTTGTCTCTTCTATCTCTTTTGATATTCTATGGAATCATCAGGTTGATGGAAGATCGCCTTCTAGTATCCCTGTGCGAGTTAACTAATTGTAATATTTATTCTTTTTTCAAAATTTGCACTTTTATTGAGATTTCGAATTTTGATGCTTATTTGCCTGGGTATTATCAAAATCAAGTCACATATAGAATATCATCTTTTGATAATCATGTACAATTTAATGAGTTTCGATTTTATCACTTATCACTTTCCAAATATTTGTAGGATGTACTTATCTCTTTATTCTTTCCGCTGCGCCACATACACACTTTAACAATAATCCAATCCAAAGCCAACTAAAATCCTTGCCCATTTTCCTACGCATAAGCAGCACGTGTCAGCAGCTATGAGAGGGATCAGTCATTGCCATCAGAGAAAAACAAAATGTTGATCTGAGACCGGCATTTTGATGTGGCTTGTCCGTTTAAAAGAGAACATGAACATCAAACATCCTCTTATTCCTAGTCGATGTGCCGCCGCATGTCTAATGAATAGGAAAATACCAGCTAATACCAAAGAAAGTTTTCCAATGATGTATGTATCAGCCACAAAAGAAAATACTTTTTCTTGTGTAATCTGCAATGGTGCCGACCAAGCAAAGGCAGAATAGCAATGCTACATGGTTACGTTTTCTGTTACTCTGCATGTCAAATGACACAGCTAGCTCACATCGAAAAGAAACCTTGGTGATATTTTCAAGTTACGTGGGTTGATTAATGAGCAATGGACAAGTAGTGGAGGACAGATACGAGATCAAATGACTATTTTTGAAAAATTTTAATCTTCTAAAATTCCTTAGATTTTCCTTTTAAAAGGACGTCTCATGCAAAAATCTAATAGACAAGATTAAGACTTTTATTATTGATTTATTTGATAATTAATGACTAAATTATATGAAAAGATATCAACATTTTGATGAAGTAGAAGAATTGACAAATGGGTATATGAAAAAATTAGATAGAAATTGGTTACTCACAATTTCATAATTTTAGCAATTTTGAATATTTAGGTTTCAAAACCTATTTCCATTGAAAACAAGCTAACAAGTAGGCCTTCAAAACTGCATCTTTTCTATTTTAGAAAATATTTAATAATATCATGGCCTCTTATAGGAAATTAGTCCGTTTTAAGTGTCATATAGCATCTTTTTCCCTTTTAATTATTTTATGTTTATAGGGTTTTTAGGAACTTTTCTTTTTTGAGCAAATTTTAGGTTTATATATATATATATTGCATGCCTTAGGGCTTGTTTATTATTACTCCGAGCCGCTTTGTTGCTCTTTCTCCCTAGAATTTCGAGTATTTTATTATTTTTGAGTTTTGGATGTCTATATTATCAATGTATTTTTAGAATCAACAAGCATATAGAAGATCGCTTTCGTATTTATAAAATCAATGAATCGTGATATTTGTCTTTTCTTTCATACAAGTTCCACTGCATCATTGCCTCTCCAACCTCCTAATCCCTCTGCTAATTATCCTTTCTCTTATTCCTTTGAATAATCCTATTACAAAATCTAACCGTTGTTCTAATGAGGTAATTGGATAGGATTGAGAATAGAGAGGAGGATGTACATGGTGGATTTTAGGTATCTCAAATTTCAGTGATTTAATTCATCGTATAAACTAGTCTTTTTCTTATCACAAATTCATCGTATAATATAAACTAGTCTTTCTGTTATCACAAATTATTAATTTATAGTTTTTGATATTGGATACCAGATATTTATGGGCTAGAATCCTTAATACTCTTTTTATGCTACTATTTTATTATCAATTTAATATTGATATTGCGATTGGGGCTACTATGTGACATAATTCTAGAATTTCTATAAACGTCTAATATGATGCACAGTTATTATTTAATATTTTCATCCTTTCTAATTACTAATATGCTCATCAATTATATTGTTTGCTTAGTCGGTTACATCTAAATAAGATTTTTATTTCCTCATTCAAGGAAAATGAGATAGTCCTTTTGCCATATATTGTTTTTGGACATTCCACCAACTAGGGAAATTCACATCCTTTTAAACAAATTATATGGCTTTGTCAAATCGGCAATAAGACAACAAAAAATATCATAGTTTTCTTATAGTGCATGTGCTATTGACTTAAGTAATATAGCTGTGTGCGCAAAGATGTGTGTCAATGCTGTGTCGAGGCCTATGTGATGCAAGAACAAGGTTGTCTCCAGGCCGATATGCGTCTATGGTGTGCAGGGATGTGCGTGGGCTTTGGTGTCCACCTCCTGTTGACACAATTAAACCGGGTTGTCATGGAGCTGTCGGCATAAATACGTGTCCGGAGGGGTCGGTTCTCTGGCTAGTGATTCAAATGCTAGATGCCTAGTTGCTGTTTCGAAGTCTTTCTCTTGTGTATATGTGGAGACATCTGGAGCAATGGCCACAGAGGAAGCTCTTTTGTTTGAAGCATCAGAAAATTGGCCAAAGGTGGAAGTGAAGTCTGATATCATTGGAATTGTCAGGCCAATGGTAGATGATATTTTAAGACTTAAAGCTTCTTTTACATTTTTACTTGTTTAGATTTATATCTAGAATAGCTAATACTTATATTGATTGGTTGTTATCCAAGCTAAAAAGGTGTGCGGTTTTGAGAACTTGTGGTCATCCACCTTTTTTGGCTATTTTGCTTCCTGTGGATGCCAGTGCTAAACACCTGGTGTGTAAGCTCGTTTGTAGAACTTTGAATAAATATGTGCTTGAATTTGGGAAAAAAAACCATATACGCGGAATATCAAAGAAATTAACAAACTTACTTACAAAGTTATTTTGGTCAACACTTTTAACCATGTTGTTTTATAAATTGAGTAAATATTTGAACACTATGACTTGATTATATAAATGCCTATTATACATTGGTTATACATTGTCATTGACGGTCAATTTTGTATATATATGAAATAGTATTTTATTTAGAAAGAGATTCAATATACTTATATGGACAAACTACTTATTGTTTAGTGATAGTAATTAGAAAACTTCAAAAATAGCATCATCCTATATGTGTGTGTGTGTTTGTTGCTACATATGATGTTAAATAGGAGTGGGCAAAAAACTGATAAAACCAAAAAACCGAACTAAGACCAAAAAATCATTTAAAAAATATGGTTATCAAATACATTAGTTTTTATTTAGATTTGTAATCATGAGAAACCAATGGTTAATTTTTAAAAATATATAAATAGATATAGTTGAAATCCTAAAATCTAACTCCCTTTACTTTTCTCTCTTTTTAGTTTTTCCTATATGATCTTCTATATTTATAAGTTAATTTCAAAACATTTTACATACATATATATTTACATCACTCATGATCCACTTATTCATTTTGCTTTTTTTTTTTTTTTTGTTCTTATGAACAGTCGCTTGGTGTTTAGACCTTGAATATTTATGTTTTAATTAATGTTATTGTTGTGTTGTAATTTGAAACATTGAGAACACCAAAAAATTTTAATTTGTGTAATGTTGTATTAGAGTTATATTCCTAATTTGTTGTTAGTTTTATAATTATAACTTGTAGATTTGCAATTTTTTAATGTAATTATAAACAAAAGCATTTAAATTTTTATGAACCAATTGAAAATATGGTTAATCGTAACTTTTGATTAACCATTATATGAAATAGTTAAAAACCAAAAACTGAAAATATTAATCGAAGAAAATGGTTCATTGTTAATAATGGATCAATTTAGGTTTGAGATATAACCGATTATTTTGGTTCCTTTCAAAAAATGGAGTCATAGACTGGTTAATCGAATAATGCCCACTTGTATAGTTCAAGATAATATTTTTAAATATAATTTAATTAAAAACAAAATTGGAAGGATTCAAGTCCTAGCATTGGAAATTAAAGTCAAAAGATCAATTATAAATGTCGATAAACTATATTTGACCATGGTCTAATAAGATTAACACTAAATAAATGAACCAGAAATAGGATCCTTAGAGCCCATCAAGCACCCCAAACCATCTCAACCCATGGGCTTTGAGTCATTCACTAGGCCAAAAGACAATCACCTTCCATCGGTACACAAAGGACCCAAACCAAGGTCCTCCCTACCTGAGCTCATTCGCTGATAAGAACATCTCATTGGTCTACCATGTCTCTTCAGAGGTGCTCTAAGCCTCCTTGGTTTACCATGTCTCCACGGAGGTACCTTAAACCTCCTTAGAGGTGCCCTAAAGACATGGATGTCTACTTGTCTAGCCACACTCCTTAAATGATCACCATCACAACCTTAAGTCCATGTTGGCTACCAATACGGAATAGAGAATCTTTCTTTTGTACCCCCATTCTGGTATGACTAATGTTTATACAAACAATCTGATAACTCACAACTTCACTCACGCTCTCTTCATTTATGTACCTCTTTACTCTTTCTCTAGACCCACTAATGACCTAAGTATTAGAGTGACTGCGTTTGACCACCTCTTGGTATACTATTAATTGTTTTTTTGGTTGCAGACCCTTAGACTTACTATTAACGATTTTTCACTTGCAACCATAAGTAACCAAGAATTTTTCTTAAAAAAAGTTTAGAAAAATTTTATTAAGATAGAGAATATGTAAGAAATTTAAGAGCAAGTTTATGCACAATGATTTTTTAATATTCTGTTTTAGGGATCAAATGGCAAATATGAGGGACTTAAAAATCCTATATGGTTACCTTGATTAAACAAGAGATAAACAATGTTTAAAAGGTAAAATTGCAAAAGTGTTAATTAAAAGAAAAGAACTAGTTATAAATGGCTAAAAATATTGAATGCAATATTATGTCATCCAAGAATTTTTTTTGAATAATTTACCTCTTCTTTCTCTATAAAAATTAAGTCATTAAAAAAAATAAAAAATTTAAAAATTTAGCAAAATTGGATTTATGATTACAATTATATTTATGTTTAAGTTTAATTGTCTCTTATAAAATCCTAGAATATTGATAAGTGATTTTTATTCTATGCAAAGCATGGGAATTTGTGTCTCATTCGATTGGTCATTCTGTGAATTTCCCATGAATTTTTGCTATTATTTTTTAATTATTGTTTTTCAACTTCATTAAACATAAACAAAAACAAACAAGATGGTTTGATCAAATTTGGAGTGAAAACAACAAAGACAGATAGTTAAAAAAGATAACTGCAGCACCCCCGAGTTCAACCTAGGGCAAACAAATACAAGGAAGATTGAGAAGCAGCATCAACCATGCCTTAAGTCACGCCTTCAACTATAACTGTGATTGAAGCTGGAGTAAATAGCAATTACAAGTTGAATATTACACAAAGTGTATATTGGCTAAGAACCGATGTTGTGATTCTACCCGCAATATGACCTCTGCCATGCGCATGTGACATTCTAACAAAGTTTGTTTTAAAAAATCTGCCGCGTCAACAAATAAAATCATTATGATTTTTGTGTCTGATGCATCTAAATAAACATGCATAGATGCTCTAAGGGTATTGTACCATAGTGTAACAAATTACTGACATACAATAGGCATGTAAATATTAGAGTGAGAATTTCTAGTAAGAGAAACTCTACTTTTTATAGAAATTCAAGTTTTCTAGGTGAATTCAAATTAATCTGAAGTTTGTTTCAACAAGAATTTATGTCACACCCCGCCCCAGCAGGCGACGGCGATGTGATGCCAGGGCAGACAAACCCACCACTGGCCTCCTAGTGGTAATGGCCGACACCACCATTGCATCATGGTGACCCCAACCAATGCATGCCCCATGGTACCCTGAGGGGCATGTGTTGGTTGGGGTGACCATGATGCAATGGTGGTGTCGGCCATTACCACTAGGGTGCCAGTGGTGGGTTTGTCTGCCCTGGCATCGCATCGCCGTCGCCTGTGGGGGCGGGGTGTGACATAAAAAGGCACCTTTTTATGTCACACCCACCCCCGCAGGCGACGGCGATGCGATGCCAGGGCAGACAAACCCACCACTAGCCCCCTGGTGGTAATGACCGACATCACCATTGCATCATGGTGACCCCAACCAACGCATGCCCCATAGGATAACCACGGGCACTATAGGTATTGTTACCCTTACGTAGAGTTGAATCCAGTCTACAGACTCTAGGATTCGAACCCCAGACCTAAGGCTTTTGCCTGCCCCAAAGGCAGCACCTTTCACCAATTGATCTGCAGCTCAATTGGTGAAAGGTGTTGCCTTTGGGGGCAGGCAAAAGCCTCAGGTCATGGGTTCGATCCCTAGAGGCTGCAGACTGGGGTCAATCCATCCTGAGGGTAACAATACTATAGTGCCCGTGATACCCTGTGGGGCATGTGTTGGTTGGGGTCTCACCTAAGGGTGGATGTTGGCCATTACCACTAGGGGGCCAGTGGTAGATGTCTGCCCTGGCATCACGTTGCCGTGCCTGTGGGGGCGAGGCGTGACATAAAAAGGTGCCTTTTTATGTCACACACCGTCCTCGCAGGCGACGGCAACGTGATGCCAGGATAGACAACTACTACTGGCCCCTAGTGGTAATGGCCGATACCACCATTACATCATGGTGACCCCAACCAACTCATGCCCCCATGGGTACCACGGGCACTATAGGTATTGTTACCTCAGCTCAACTGGTGAGAGGTGCCACCTTTGGGGCAGGCAAAAGCCTCAGGTCATGGGTTCGATCCCTAGAGGCTGCAGACTGGATTCAACTCTGCCTAAGGGTAACAATACCTATAGTGCCCATGATACCCTATGGGCCATGCGTTGGTTGGGGTCACCATGATGCAATGGTGGTGTCGGCCATTACCACTAGTGGGCCAGTGGTGAGTTTGTCTGCCCTGGCATCGCATCACCGTCGCCTGCGGGGGTGGGGTGTGACAATTTATGCCACATAGGTGATTTTATCTTCATTTTATGTTATTTCTCTTGAAATTCGTACTAAATGTTGAAACTCATGGAGAAATAATTATTTCAACTTAGAGTTTGTAAATCTAAGACCTGATTTAAGTGATTTCAACTATGTTTTCAATTGAATATTGTTTCGATAGTTGTATTTACTAGCTTGAGCTTATTTTCTTGGGTTTATATGTGTGCACCATGTAGATCCATGTTTGATTTTACTAAATAGATTGAGAAATCATTCTTTTGAATAGATCTAGCTACTAATGAAGTTGCTCATAACTACCTAGTTATAGGGATGGTGAAACTTTCTGTCAATTGATTCTAAATTCATTGAAATGGTTTTCTAATCAAAAGATTCTTAATCTTAATGTGGATATAGGTTACTTATAGCTTGAGAAGTAATTCTGATGGTTTGACCTAAGTTTAGAAGTTCTTGACACTCGAGAGAGGCATAAACATATACTAGTGAATTGATAATATAAATATACCTAAGAGCGAACTCATTGAGATTATATAAGAAATCACATGATAAGGGCTTAGTGAAGCAAATCCTGAGTTCTATAAACTAGCATTTCAAACTTGTTCTTTGAAATTTTCCTTGAGAACATGTACATAAATAGAATTAGCCTTAGTTTGGTCTGTGGATATTTGTTTTCCATGCTTCATTGAATTTTCTTTGGCTAGATAATAAATTAGAAGCAAGTATGGTAGATGCTAACGATCCTTATGGAATGCGGTATAATATTTTTTGTACTACTTCAGTAGGGGTGCTTGTTATAATCAGTAGTTGTGGTCAAAGTTGAATAGAACATATTAATACTGCACTTTACAAAAATCACTTTTTGAAAATAGCTTTGATGTTCACATTAGCTACACTCACACTAAGTTTTTCGGTGCTATTGTTAGGGATTCACCATTGAATTCATTTAATGAAGCTCATGAAGGACTATCTGAAAACCTCAAATATATTATTCTAATTGCTAACTTTGTGACTAGTGTAAATAGTTAATTTTTTTGTTTTATTTTATAAACAGTTGTATATAATTGACTCATGTAGATATCTTTTGTAAATACCTATTTTGTTTAATTTTAGCATATATATTACAATTTGTTTTATTTTGTAAATAGTTCTAATTTTATTTGTTTTGTAAATATTCTTGACTCTATTTGTTATTCTATCTTAATGTAAATTTTGTAACGTGTCTTATTTCTATAAATAACCTTATAAATGTTTGTAAATATGTCTAAGTAGATGTAAATATTTGCACATCTGTATTTTGCTATATGCTGTAAAATAATTGTATAATTTTAGCATGTTTGTAAATATCTGAGTTCGTACATAGTTTAATTCCTAAATTCTTTTACAAATAATAGTCTTACATATCTTGTTTTGAAAGGTTCTATAATCTGTTACATAGTTTTGTTTGTTGTGATATGTTATGTTGTAATTTAGTTTGTTTCTATGTTTTAGACTAATTTTCGCTTGAAATAAAATTTTGTAGGATAATGACTAGGAGTCACTCACCAAATTTATTTCCATTTAATCCAGAACCCCAATGCATAGGAAGGGTATCCAGACGAGTAGCTAAGGAGAAGAAGATAATTTTTATTGAGGAAGAGATGGCTCATAAGAATGATTAGATCAATTTGGAAGAAGGTTTTCAAGAAATTAATGAAGAAAATTTGGGTGACAATAATAACCTCATTAGGGTGAATCCTCTTAGGACCATGCTATATTTCTATAGACCTAATTTAGATGGAGCTAACACAAGTATAGTAAAACCTAATGTGGCTGCCAATAACTTTTAAATTAAGCCCAATGTCATAGAAATTGTATAACAATATGTGCAGTTTGATGGACTACAAGATGAGGACCCTAACAACCACCTTCAACAATTTCTAAAAATTTGTGACACCTTTAAAACTAACGGAGCCTTTGATGATGCAATTCGTTCGAGACTTTTTCCATTTTCTCTTAAGGATAATGCTAAGAAGTGGCTAAATAGTTTACCTAGGGAATCCATTACAACTTGACAACAAATGGTTGAGTAATTCAGGAGAAATATTTTCTACCATCTAGGATGGCTAAGCTGAGAGCTGATATTGCTTCTTTCCAATAACTTGAGTCTAAAACTCTCTCTGAGGCATTTGGGAGGTTGAAGGAGTTATTAGGAAAGTGTCCATACCATGGATTGCCAAAATGGATCTAAGTTCAAACATTCTATAATGGTTTGAATTATGACACTAGGCAATTAATTGATGCAATTGTAGGAGGGAGCTTGAACAATAAATCCTCTGAGGAATGTTTACAACTTTTGAGAATATGGCCAATGATCATTAATAGTGGTCTTCTACTATAGCCTAGAGAGAAAGGCTAGGCAATGTGTTTGAATTGGACATTGTTACAAGTTTGAATTCCAAGGTAGATGCCTTGTCTAAGGAGATTGATAGATTGACCATAGGAGCTAGACAAGTGAATATGATTGATGGTAATTGGGTACAAAGTTCTGAGGATGTGGAGCTTGTTAGAAATTTTAATGGCTCAAAAAATGATCCTTTTTATAACACATATAACCTTGGTTGGAGAAATCATCCTAACTTTAGTTGAAACAATAAAAATTTTAAAAATCTCAATTTTCCTCCATCTAATTTTCAAAAGAAATAGGGTCAAGGATCAAATGTGTCTCAAGGAAAACAAAGTTCATTGGAAGAATTAATTTCATAATTCATTGACACAACTTTGAGCAATCATTTAGCGACCATTCATAATTTGGAGACATAATTGGGCCAAATTTCTAAACTCCTTGTTAAAAAACCACAAGGAACTTTGTCAGCAAATATTGAAGCCAAAGTTAGGGAGCAACCAAAATATTAATGTTTTGAAGGACTCTAATGTCATTAATATTACGCTTTGTTGTAGTTAGTTTGATGAAATTTTTAGAATATAATTTGTTTAAAGACTTTGTTGTTACTAGTTTGATGACTATGAGATTATATTTTGTAAGGTTTTAAGATAAGTTACTTATGGATGTTTGATCAAGAATGTGAATGATGATCATATTTTCGAGTTTTAGTGAAGTTTGAATGTTTAAGTTGATTTTATAGGAAATAATCCTTTGAGAATTTTGGTTACGACCCTACCCATAGTTAAATAGGGAGAATAAAATCTAGTCATAGTTTCTATCACGATTTGTATCGAGCCCGCGATTGTGACCACGGTTTCATTATACTGATATTTATTATTTGTTACAGCTTAAACCTCGCCTTAAATCAGGGCCATGATTCTTATGTTGTATATTAACATTCTTTTATGCAGGTTGAAACAGTCAATTGAGGCCTTGATTTTTTTTTATTCTTTGTCAATAAACAAACCACATTTCTTATCGTGCCGGTGGTTAAACCTACGATTGTAATAACATATAAACTATGAATACCATTTCTTCTTTCTCGTTTTCACTTCATTTAAAACATTAATGAACATAAGTATTTACTTTCAAAACCCTTGAATACACCTCCTCACAAACTCACCAAAAATCCTAACCTTTTATCATTTCCATCAACAAATTAGCTAAGTGAAGTACTAAATTCATCTCTTTTACATTTTCCACATTTATTTTGCATAATATAGTTGTAAATTTGTGATGATTTAGGGCTTTAGATTATGAGTGATTATTGCAAGTTGGTGATGTCGATGTTTGATTCTTTATTTTAGAGTTGATAACGTGGTTTGTAAGTTGTTCTATGTTTAGAAAAAACCTAATTTGTCAATTTTAAGTAGATTTTTAGTACAAAATGCTAAATTGAATTTACTTTACCTATTAAACTTCTTTGAACATTAGAGTTGATTTAGGTTGATAAAATTCACTTAGAAGCATGGATATCTAATAAAATAAAGGTTTGAGCTTGTAAATATATGAATTTAACCGTTAATGTGAATCAAACCTTAGAATAATTGATTATACCCTGATTTCGTCTTGATAGCAATGAATAACTTGCATTAAATAAAAATATTCTTGAATTTATTTAACTATGCATATATTTGAAGCACGAAATTTGTGAACTAGCGTTTGTTTATTTATTTTTGCAAATATGGCACCTAAAAGACCTGTAAACATCCCATTTCAAAAGAAACCAATCAAAAAGGCTAGAGTTGACTCTAGACCTTCATCCTCATCACAAGTAAGTGCATCACTAACTCCCCCAGTAAGATTGAATGTTGAGGATAAAGAAAAATTTAAACTTTTTTGAAAAAGAAGAAAATAATCCTCAATACTATGATGAGCTAGGAGTTAATAAAGAGTTTTGGGTTTAGAGCTCCTTTAGAAAGTATTTTTTTTAAAGATAAAGCTTGAGAGAGACTCTTTGATGTGAGGGAGGATGTATTTGAGGGGGTTACTTTAGCGTTCTGGGCAAGACTCAAGACAGGCTATCAAGTGCCATATTTAGAAGATATACTCAGTTTTTATGCTTTTGGTCAATATAGGAGTGTATCCATATGTCGGTTTATTGTTTCTTTGGACTATGATGATGAGGAGAAAGTATATGCAGAAGAGTTTAAGAATTTACTCGTGAAAATTCTGGAGGAAGGGAAGGATTTTGTGAAAGAATTGATGGATGATACCTTCTCACCGACAAACACTAAGGGGTTAGCCTTTAAGATGAAGAGTGTGAGGATCTTATACTATATGTTGGTGATGTCTATTTTCTCAAAACTAGATGGCACTAGCATAGTAACACAGGCTAATTAACCTCTCTTATATAACATGGTGAAGGGGGATAGAGTGAATGTAGGTTTGATAGCTGAATGGGGTATAAGGTACTGGGTTGGTACATAGGAGAAAGTTTGTGAGCCCTTGAAATTTTCAACATTCTTAAGAATTAATCCTAGAGCTGATACCGAAACCTAGATTCTAAAAATGAACTAAGTTAAAACCAAACTCTAAACAAGGTCAAATAAAATTGAATAACCTTAAAAATTAAAAAAAAAAAAGCACCTTCAAAAACAAAACGAAAATCCAATAATCATTTCATTCAAAATTCTTACGCTGAATAATTCATCTATTGGATTACTAGCACGTAAATCAAGACAATACGTCCAATTAATATTTAATGACAAAATTATGAAACCTTAAACCCTTCGGTGAATTTTAGAATCAAATTTTTCTTTTAACAAAAGTCAAACAGAGTTAACATATAATATTAGAAGCCCTAGACATGATTAGATAATCCTGAGATCTAAAAATATTAGATAAATCATAAACTAGAGTAAACTTAATTATCGAACTGAAAATATAGCATAACCACGAACCCTTAAGATTTTATGAATAAACCTTAAAGTCAGAATCGAAACCAGATCCCTAAAAGTCGACCTAGGTTTATCATAAGATCTAAAGTGTTTAGATCCGACAATCCTGCGCTCAAAACCTCGGAACAATAAAAATGAGTTAACCATAAATTATAGTCCGAAATAATGTCTTATAACTTAAAAAGATTAGATCTTCCAAAATCTTGCTCGTTTCATACTCGAATGAGATCAATTTCTAAAATCAGGGTCCTGACACATAAAACGGTAAAAATATTTCAACAACATATCTAGACTCACAATTAGATGAGGAATTATAAAGTTTTAGTTATAGAATTTATGGCTTCCAAAAATATCATAGATAGCCCATTTATGTGTATTTTTTTATTATCAATATTGTTGGTTTCTCTCAAATAATGATTTTGATGATAACAAAAAGGATTAAGTATTTACGAACAAATTTATTGAAATGTGCAGTACTTAAATATGATAAAAGTTGGTTTATGAAAATGTGTTCAAAAGAGACTCATTTCAGAACGTATATAAAAAAATATGGAAAGTTTTTCAAGAAAAAATGAATAGTTAGAAGGTTACTCAGAAGGTACTCTACTGATTCACAAGTTTTTTAAAACAATCATAACACACATCAGAGACTACACCTGCAAACTTGTAAAAGCTGCAAAATACAAACAACAAGTTCCAAATCTAATTTTTCTTGATGGATTCATTGTTTAGAAGACCCAGCTCCAAAGTTGAGTGTATTTGGATAACACATTCAATTATATTCCACTAAGTTGGTTCAAATATCCATAGGGATTCAAGTTTTATTAGGTTAAAGTTTATTTTTAGGAAAATAATGTTTTTGACAGCAAGAAAAATCACGTGATCTACAAGAAAGACTTATCTACAGGTTATTCAAGTTTTTCTTTGAGAATATAGAAGACACGATTCAGATATGCAAGGAAATTGTCTAATGAATATTTGTCCATAAAAGGAATTAAAAAATTATAGAAGATACGATCCTATTTTCATGTGAATAGTACCATAAGTTAAAATTAGTCAACAACGTCTCAAATCAAATTAAAAAATTCAAGATTAAGATTATCATCTTAGCTGTTGGATACTCAACTTTATCCATTGGAGTAAAACACGAGATAACAACAATAAGATAACAACTCATTAAAATTTTGCAATTGAAGAAGACTAAAACAAGTTGATCCTATTCTAAAATCACGCACAATATCAGGAACCAAGCTTATCCACTTAAAGTCTTAGCCGTTGAAAGAAACAAGGATAAGTATATGCGCCCAAAAAACAGATAAGGACAGGACAATCACGTAAAAAAAAAAAAAAAACAAAAAGCAAATAGAGGACATGAATTTCCTTCTTCATTTGTGTAAATTCCTATCACTTTAATTATTCTTATTTGTTCGAAATTTTGAGGATTCACACTCTATTTCATTTTATCTAGATTTATTCACCTTGTGTGAGATTGAGAATTACAAGTAGGCTCAGTAGATTGATTGTTAGCTTAAGGAGAAGCTTGGAGAATCAAGCTGAGCTGAGTGCTTTGGTAAAGACAACTTGTAACTTAATTGATTTGTGGATATAGTGGAACATACCAGTGTGGAAGAGAGGACTGACACTCAAGGTAAAATCTCTATAAATCGATTTTGCATTCTCTTCTCTATTATCTCTCTTTAATTTGTGCTTATTTACTTATTTTGCTTAGCTGTGCTTAACACTCAGAAACTAGATCAGAGAGTAACTGGAATATATTTTCTTAAGCAGAGAGTAGATTAGAAAGTAAAACTGGGAATTTAATTTTGAAATTATTGTTTAATCTTTTGTGGATTTAAGTGACTTTGATTAATCCAAATTTTGTTTAAAGATTTTACTTATTAAGTTTATTGTTTTGAAGAAAGTTTTAAAGCCATTAAAGTTGAGTAACTAAGTGGTGTGAATTTGTTTGAAATTTTGAAAAGTAAAATTTTTATTAATAACCAACTCACCTCTCTCTTAGTTATTCTTTTGGAACCAACAATTGGTATCAGAGCAGTGCTTATTTATTTAATTTGAGTGATCTTTTCAAAAATGGCTGAAAACAACATTGCTGTTAACCGAGCTCCTTATTTTGTTGGCATAAATTATTTGTATTGGAAAATGCGCATGTCTACTTACATAAAAGCTAATGATTATGGTTATTGGCAGGTGATAGCATTTGGAGATACTCAAGTGGCAATGACTGATGAAGCTGGATTCACTGATGCCGAGCTAAAGCTTATAGAGAAGAATAATAAGGCTAAGAATCTCTTACTCACAAAAATAGCTCAATCTGAATTTTATTTAATTTCTTCTTGTGAAACAGCAAAAGATATTTGGGATACTTTTTCTAATACATATGAAGGAACCAATACCATTAAGGAAACAAAGATTAATGCTTTATTACAACAATATGAATTATTCAAAATAAAACCTGATGAGAAAATCAATGATGCTTTTAATCGCTTTACTGCTGTGACTAATGAACTAACCTCTCTTGAGAGGAAAATGGATGATTTTGATCTTGCTAGGAAGATACTTCAAATATTGCCAAAGTGATGGGATGCTAAAAAGACAGCAATTGAGGAAGCCCTAGACTTAAACAAGCTTACACTTAGGGAGAAGCTGCTAACTTATGAATCACACCTCAATATAACTGAGGAAACCAAGAGTAATACAAAAGCTATAGCATTTAAAGCAAGGAAAGTAACCATTGAGGAATCTAACTCTGATGATGACAACAATGATGAAGAGGAGAATGTCAGCATGCTTGCAAGAAGATTGAATAAACTTTTAAAAAAGGGTAAGAAGTTCAAAAAATACAATAAGTATAACAAATTTAAGGCAGAAAGAAGCTTTAAAGAAAAGGAGGAAAAGAAAGAAAGGAAGGAGATTGTTTGCTATGAATGTAAACAACCTAGTCACATCAAATACGAGTGTCCAGTCCTAAAGAAAAAGATGAAGAAGTTTAAAAAGAAAAGCCGAGCAATAATGGCAACTTAGAGCGACCTGGATACATCAAAAAATGCAAGTGAAGATGAAGAAGAAGCCAACTTGTGTCTAATGGCTACATCTAAGGTAAATTCTTATTCCGAAGTTGAAATGAGTGAAAATGAAATGTATTATTAGATGAAAAAGCTGCTAAAAGCTATTAAAAAGACATATTAAAAAATCTCTAAACTTAATACTGAGAATAAGGCTTTAAAGAATGAAGAAGATGATTTAAGTGAAACAAATAAGTTACTTATTGATGAGAATGATATTTTAAAAAATGACAATGAGAAATTGTTTCTTAAAACTGATGCTTTAAAGAAAGAGAATGATGTTTTGAAAAATGAGATTAAAAATTTAAAAGGAAAAGTAGAAGATTTGTCTCAATCTATTAAGAATACTTTTAATAAGTTTAATGAGAGTGACAAGAAGTTAAATATGCTTATAAGTAGTCAAAGACCTTCTTTTATCAAGTATGGACTTGGATATGAAAGTAGAAATCCATCAAGCAATGTAAAAAAGACAATATTTGTCAAAGCATGAGAATCTGTAAACAAATTTGCTAAACAAACTATCAAAACAAGCATGAATAGTAACAGTAGAGGCTACATTAGAAGGTAACCTCAACAAAAATATCCTATCAAAAGGTATAGCAAAAACTATAGGTATGGATATAATAATGAGTATCCAAGACAAAATTATCATCAAAAGGTAAATAAAAGATATAATACACATCCTTATGCGTGTTTCTTTTGAAATACAATAGGTCATATTGAAAAATATTGCTTTTACAAAAGAAACAAGCTCAGTACACATCTAGTTAAGAAACAAGATAAGACGAGCATGACTTATCAAGGACCCAAGCTTGTTTGGATTCCTAAAAAGGTTTGATTATCTTTTTGTGTATATTTGCAGGAACAAAGAGCACAGATAAAAGGAACTTGGTGCTTAGATAGTGGATGTTCAGGTCATATGATTGGTGATGCTTCTTTGTTCACTAGTATAATGTGGAAAGAAAAAGGATATATGAGGTTTGGTGATGATAGCCATGGTAAAATAATCGGGATAGGTACTACTGTTTATCCTCCCTATATGATTGAAAATGTTTTTTTCGTTAAAGGACTAAAACATAATCTTTTGAGCATAAGCCAATTATGTGATAAAGGTTACCAAATGACTTTTGAGAAAAATAAATGTTTTGCATATGATTCCAAAGGAGTAAAATTGTTTGAAGGTTTTAGAAAAATGAACATTTATCTTATCACGCCATCTGATATGAATGTTGAATGTTGTTTTATGACTATGAATGATAATATACATGTTTGGCATAAAAAACTTAGTCATGTGAATTTCAATCAATTAGAAAAGCTTTTTAAAAAGAATATTGCTGTTGATTTGCCTAAAATTAGCATAAAGCATGATATGAAATGTGCAACTTGTTTAAAGAATAAGATGGTTTCAATTTCACATAAAAGTAAAAATATGATCTCAACAAAAGGACCTCTTGAGCTTTTACATCTTGATTTATTTAGACCAACAAGATCTTTAAGTTTAGGAGGAAGTAAATATGGACTTGTGATAGTAGATGATTTTTCAAGATATACATTGGTGTTCTTTTCAAAACAAAAATCTGATACTTTTGAGATGTTTCAAAAATTTGCTAAACAAATTCAAAATGAGAAAGGTTTTTCTATCATTTCTTTAAGAACTAATCATGGCAAAGAATTTGATAATGCTTTGTTCATTACTTTTTGTGAAGAACATGGAATAAATCATAATTTTCAGCACTATACACACCTCAACAAAACGGAGTAGTTGAAAGAAAGAATAGGACAATACAAGAAATGATACGTTCTATGTTAAATGAAAGTGGAATAGCTGAATATTTTTGGGCTGAAGTTGTTACAACTGTTTGTTAAATAATGAATAAAGTATATGTTAAACTAAACACTACAAAAACTTCATATGAATTGTTTTGTGGAAGAAGACTATCTGTTTTATATTTTCATGTGTTTGGATGTACATGTTTTGTGAAAAAGAATGTAAATAATCTTAGAAAATTTGATGAAAGATCTGATGAAGCAATTTTTCTAGGATATTCATAAAATAGTAAAGCGTATCGAGTTTATAATAAAACAACAAAAATAGTTGAAGAATCTATTAATGTATGATTTATTGATGAAGTAAAAGATGATTTTGATGATGATGATGTGTTTACACTTGTAAATGAAGATAATAAACCTAATTCTGAAACAAAATCAGAGAATAAACCCGATGAAATGCAAAAAGCTGCTAAGTCAGAAAGTACAGCAAAAGGTAGTCTGGATGAAGAATTAAAATATGATAAGTCAGAATGTAAGACAGAAGGTAACCTGGAGTTAAGAATAGACAATCTTGAAAGTTCAAAAGCATGGAAATATGAATCATCACACCCCTTTAGCTTAATTATTGGTGATATAGAATCTGGAACAAGAACTAGATCTAGATTACAAGAACTTGAAAATCATTTTGCTTTGTTATATGAAATATAACCTAATAATATAGAAGAAGCATTAAATGATAATAATTGGATAAATGCTATGCAAGGAGAACTAAGTCAATTTCAAAGAAATAATGTTTGGAATTTAGTTCCTAGACCTTAAAATAAATCTATCATAGGTACTAAATGGGTTTTTAAGAATAAACTAGATGAAAGTGGAAAAATTTTTAGAAATAAAGCAAGACTTGTAGCTAAAGGATATTCACAGGAAGAAGGAATAGACTATGATGAAACGTATGCACCTGTTGCTAGACTTGAAGCAATACGACTCTTGCTTGGTTATGCTTGTTTTAAAGACTTTAAGTTGTTTCAAATGGATGTAAAAGGTGCATTTTTGAATGGTTATATTAAAGAGGAAGTGTATGTTGAACAACCACCTGGATTTGAGGATCCATTTAAGCCTGAATTTGTTTTTAAATTAAGAAAAGCTTTGTATGGACTGAAATAAGCACCAAGAGTTTGGTATGAGAGACTCAGTAAGTATCTCATCTCAAGTGGATATCAAAGAGGTATGATTGACACAACCTATTTATAAAGCATTACAATGATGATATATTAGTTGTACAAATATATGTTGATGACATAATATTTGGATCAACTAATGAACAATATTGTTAAGAATTTGCAAGGCTTATGCAGGCTGAATTTGAGATGTCCATGATGGGTGAACTAAACTTCTTTTTAGGCTTACAAACCAAACAATCAAAAGATGGAATTTTCATTCATCAAGAGAAGTATACCAAACAAATATTGAAAAAGTTTGGATTTGAGAATTCAAAAGGAGTGGCTACATCAATGAGTTCCTCTATCAGGTTAGATCTTGATTCTCAAGGTAAGAAAGCCAATGAAAAGTTATATAGAAGTTTGATTGGTTCTCTTTTGTACTTAACTGCATCTAGACCAGATATTTTATTTTTTAAGTGTATTTATGCAAGATTTCAAAGTAATCCAACTGAAACACATTTGAAAGCTGTTAAAAGAATTTTCAAGTACATTACATGCACTGTAAAATTAGAAATCTGGTATCCCAAAAATGAAAATTTTGAATTAATTGGTACTTAGATGTTGATTATGAAGGATGCAAAATTGATAGAAAAAGTGCTTCTGGTACTTGTCAATTCATAGGAAACAAATTGATTTCTTGGGCTTCAAAGAATAAAATTTAGTTGCTAAAGCAGAAGCTAAATATATTGAATTAGAAACTGTAGTGCACAAATTCTTGGATAAAACAATAATTACAAGATTATGGGTTGGATTATAAAATATCTCTATTAAATGTGATAATACAAGTGCAATCAATTTAACAAAAAATCCTATGCATCATTCTAGATCTAAACATATAGAAATTAGACATCATTTATTAGGGATCATGTGAATAATGGAAATATTAATATTGAATTTGTCTCTACTGAAAATTAGTGTGCTGATATTTTTACAAAATCGATGGATAAAATGAGATTTGAATTCTTGAGAAATGAAATTGGAATGTGTTATCCATTTTGAATTATTTTGTTTTGTTTTTTATTATCAAGAAAATAATAATCATAATAATAATAACAAGGCTAGTCATCTCGTGCCTTTTCATATTCCTCATAACCACCAACCCTCTGATAAAACTTTATACTCTCTCTTTTCTTCAAAAATCCAAATTCCTCATTTTCTTTTCTTCCCAAATAAAAACCCTAAGCATGGCTCCATGAAAATCCTCATGCATTGCCTTCAAGGGATTCAAATCAAAAACAATCAAAGAAACCATGACTATACAAGATGAACCCACAAGCTCTGAAGAAGTCTATGAAACTCTTACAAGAGAAGGAACCTTACGGGAAGTTCATCCAAACCAGATCATGATGAAACAATAGACAAGAAGAAAGAAACTCCCAAGAAACATGAAAATCAAGACTCAGGAGAACACAAATCCAAATTAGATACTGAGTCAGAGATTAGTTTAGAGACTACTAAAGCAAAACCCCAAACCAAGAAGAAACGAAAGCTTGATCCAACTTCAGCCAAGACAGAACCAACGGCAAAAAGAGGAAAAAGTACTTCAAATAAAGGACTTGAATGCGCTTTTATTGATTTCAAGTTTTTTAAAACAAATGGATTTTATTGGGAACATTGGCTAAATAAGATAGGGTGGAAGAATCTTTTTAATACAGCTGGTTTGATTGATGGAAGTTTGATTCAAGAATTATATGATAATCTAGTTCAGTTAAAGGATTTTTCTTTAAAATCCACAGTTGTTGGGAAGAATATCAAGATTACAGGGAAAGATTTAATAAACTGTTTTGGTATGATGGATGAAAAAGATGATGAAAAGTTATTGAGTATGCAAAAGAATGATCTTTATAGAGAGTTACATGATGGAGTGGGTAATTATATAGAAAAAAGATATTTTTTTCCACTGACTTTGAGCTTCTGATTCATTTATTGCATAAAGTGGTAGTAAATTGTATTTTACCAAAAAATGGAAGTACTACTACTATTTCTATTGATGAAGCCTTAGTTGTATTAGCTATTAAGAAGAAATTGAAGCTTGATATGCCTAGTATGATTCTAAGGCATATGTGGAGAACATAGGGAAATAGACCCTATGGCAGTTTGCTCGTGAAGTTCTTCAAATTCAAGAAAATTAGTTTACCCAAGGATTTCAAAAGGCCAATAAGAATAAAACGAATTGGAGAAACGAATTTGAAGTGTATGGGTATACAAGTTTATGATAAATTTTGGTTTTCCAAAGATGGAGCATGGTATAGGAATCTAACTCAACAAGATACAATTTGATTAGAAAACAATCAAGACACTTGCTCAAGGGGAGAAAGTTCTTGAAGCAGAAAGTAGATCAGAAGGAGGAGAACAACATGACAAAGTTTAAAAATTTCCTTCTAGATGACTAGAGAAAGAGGAGATGATTGGAAAATCAAAGAAAAAGTATCAAATCTGCACTGGTGGAAAATTCGAAATAAAAGAAGGAGAAGGAATGCAAACTATGAGTGAATGAGAGAGTGAGTCACCACATATCAAACCACTAGGAGAATCTTCTCAATCATCTTTTCAAACTGTTGTTGTTCAGATCATCACAAATTGAATGAATTCAAGAAGGCATTGACAGAATCAATTCTTGATTCTCTTAAGGACTTCATGTTCTCTGATCAAGGTCATACCACTTCAGCCCCAGTTCCTCAATCTCCTACTCATCCTTCAAGCAATCAACCCTCTTCTTCACCAATGTAGGATGTCGTTCCAGAACTAAGCTTACCTGCTGATCTTCTTTCAATTATTCCATTTCAAATCTCTGCTGCTCCTCCATCCAAGTGACAACTTTCAATCGTTGAAGTTGTCATTTCAGTGCTCTCTTTCCTCCAATGGCAAAACTTTGTTCCAACTCCATCTAGCCCACTTTCTCCTAAAGAAGAAAGATGACTGCACAAAAATCTGTTAAATACATTGAACTTAAAAATGATTGATGTTTTTTGTTTTTCTTTTTGTGAACTGTTTGTTCTATAATTGTTATGTGCATATTTTGTGGACTTCTTTTGCTCGTGGTCTGTAATAGATAGTCTATATGTTGAACACAATTTTGTGTTTTACATATTGTTGTTATTGGTTTTTTCTTATTTTGTCTAGTTTTATGATGATGATAATAAAAAGGGGGAGAAAAGTAAACAAAATATGAGATGAATATTTGATAAATATTATGAGATGAACATTCAAATTAAAATTACATTTTCAAAAAAAAAAAATCATTAGTTTGTTTACATGGGTTTTGTTATCATCAAAAAGGATGAGAATGTTGGTTTCTCTCAAATAATGATTTTGATGATAACAAAATGGATTAAGTATTTACTAACAAATTTATTGAAGTGCGTAATACTTAAATATGATAAAAGTTGGTTTATGAAAATGTATTCAAAAGAGACGCAATTCAAAACGTATATAAAAAAGTATGGAAAGTTTTTCAAGAACAAATGAACAGTTAGAAGGTTACTCAGAAGGTACTCCGCTGGTTTACAAGTTTTTAAAACAGTCAGAAGGTATATCAAAAACTACACTTGCAAACTTATAAAAGCTGCAAAATATGAACAACAAGTTCTAGATCTAATTTTTCTTGATGGATTCATTATTTTGAAGACCCAGCCCCAAAGTTGAGTGTATTTTGGTAATACATTCAATTATATTCCACTAAGTTGGTTCAAATATCCATGGGGATTCAAGTTTTATTGGGTTAAAGTTCATTTTTGGGAAAATAATTTTTGACAACATGGAAAATCATGTGATCTACAAGAAAGACTTATCTACAGGTTATTCAAGATTTTCTTTAGGAATATAGAAGACACGATTCAGATATGCAAGGAAATTGTCTGATGAATATTTATCCATATAAAGAATTCAAAAATTACAAAAGATACGATCCTATTTTCATGTGAACAATACCATAAGTTAAAATTCGTCAACAACGTCTCAAATCAAATTAAAAAATTCAAGATTAAGATTATCATCTTAGCTGTTGGATACTCAACTTTATCTATTGGAGCAAAACACGAGATGACAACAAGATAACAACTCATTGCAGTTGAAGAAGACTAAAATAAGCTTATCCTATTCTAAAATCACGCACAATATTAGGAACCAAGCTTATCTACTTAAAGTCCTAGCTGTTGAAAGAAACAGAGATAAGTATACATGCCTAAATAACAGAGAAGCACAGATAATCACGTAAAAAAAAAAAAACAAAAAGCAAACAGAGATTATGAATTTCCTTCTTCATTTGCGCAAATTACAGTCACTTTAATTGTTCGTATTTGTTCGAAATTTTGAGGATTCACACTCTATTTCCTCTAATCTAGATTTATTCACCTTGTACGAGATTGAGAGTTACGAGTAGGCTTAGTGCATTAATTGTTAGCTCTAGGAGAAGCTTGGATAATCAAGCTGAGTGCATTATAGCCAAGTACTTTGGTAAAGACAACTTGTAACTTGATTGATTCTTGGATATAGTGGAACATATCGGTGTAGAATACCGGGTCCCCGGCTTGGAGCTGGAAGAGAGGACTAACACTCAAGGTGGAACCTCTATAAATCGATTCTGCATTCTCTTCTCTCTTATCTCTCTTTAACTCGTGCTTATTTACTTATTTTGCTTAGCTATGCTTAACACTCAGAAACTAGATCAGAGAGTAACTGGAATATATTTTCTTAAGCAGAGAGTAGATCAGAAAGTAAAACTGGGAATTTAATTTTGAATTTATTGTTTAATCTTTCGTGGATTTAAGTGACTTTGATTAATCCAAATTTTGTTTAAAGATTTTACTTATTAAGTTTATTGTTTTGAAGAAAGTTTTAAAGCCATTAAAGTTGAGTAACTAAGTGTGTGAATTTATTTGAAATTTTGAAAAGTAAAATTTTTATTAATAATCAATTCAACCCCTTCTTGGTTATTCTTTTGGGACCAACAAGTATTTTATTTGTCTTGTTTATTATTCACTACTATTTATTATTATTTATTTATCTCTGCTTTTTCTTACTACATACTTGTTACACTTATATACCTATTTCTTACATTTATTTTCTAATATTACTTTTTTCTAAATTTCTCTTACACTTTACTTACTTTTCTTTACTAAAATTAATTTTTTATCTCTTTCCCCCTCTCTTCTCTCTAAGTGTCGGCCATCTCATCCCTCATTTCCCCTCAATTTAATTTCTTTTCCAATTATTTTAATTACATCTAATTTTCACTCCAAAAGTTTATAAATACCACTCTCCCTCCTTCATTCTTTACACATTCATCCTTATATTATATCAAACATTCATTATAAAATATTTTTTTTAGGTTTACATTATGACCATGGCTAGTTACATCCAGGAGTATGGCCCTGGTAAGAGCTTAGGAGCTGGATGCTTATGGGTAAAATTGGAATAAGTTGTTTTGTATTATTCCTAGTATAGATTAGTTAGTATATGGCTTATCAGTTATGTATTTGGAGATTTATGAGAAGATTATATGGTCTGTAATATATTTATAATACCCTTTACTTGTGATGACAGTCATTTACTAATTTATATCTTACATGTATTTGTCCTTTCTTATCCAAGCAACTAAATGATCCAGTTGTTTGAAAATATGCCACTCTCTGAAGGTTAACTAGTAATAGTATTTAAGTGTGGATTGTTTACTACTACTAAGGTGTCCTTAAGGCATGACAATTACGACGATTAAGGAGAATGCATGGATGAGTAACTTGAATCCTATCACTTTGTTTCTTATTGTAAATAGTGGTATATAGTTTAATCATAACTATAGGGAATCAAATGCATGGGGATAGGAAATCTTGTATGTCATACATTGTATGTTTGAGTGGTCAATCTTGTTAATCAAAGTGACAACTACTTGTTTGAACTTGAAAGTGTAATTGCATTGTTGAGTGTCTGAAATTGATATGACAACAAGATAATATGGAATTAAACTTATTAGACTTCTAAATTCAATATGACATGCATCTCATGACACATACTGCATTAGCATGGTACTCATGCCATATGTTAACATTTTGATTTTGTGGTAATGCTATGTTAAGTTCGGTGAGACTGCTTGAGGTTACCATAAGGTTGTTAGCATCACAGAAACTAAGTTGGCTTCAAAGGAGGTCGTCTGTGTTGGAGTTAGCTTTAGAGTGTTAATACTTAGTGGTATTGCTTAAGTTCTAAGAGAAGTGGAGGTGTTTATGTGAAAGCAAATTTGAAAATAACAAAAAGAGAATGAAAAAGTCCTCCGTCGTTAGTTTTGAGATTCTCAAGAGCATAAACTACTAAACTTGTCCTTCAACCTCCTGGGAGGGTGTTAATCCTCATCGATTTGACTTGCAGTTATTCAAATCATGTTTGCTACATATGTTTCATGAGTGCATTGCATATGATCGCTAACAAAACTTGTTTAATACTAGTGATATGTGTTAAGATTCTATTATTCACTAAGCTTTGTATGCCCATGCTCTCTTAGACTATTGAGTTATAGGGTAATAAGCAAGAAGACCGAAACCAAGCTCAGGTGTGGGAGTTAGTGTAGAGTGGACTTATGGACTTTTTTGGAAAGAAGACCATTTGAGTAATAGAGACTTAGTTATTGTTTTGTAATAGTATAAGTTAAGTTTTGTTTTCCTTTTAAGCTTTGTTGTAAAAAGGTTCTAATGAAGCCTTGAAGACCATAGTTGTAATATTTTGTGATGACCTAGATCTATATGTGTTTTCGTTTGTAGTTTATATATATATATATATATGTGCAATATCTTTCTTACTCAAAATAACTATCGATCCTGCTTATTCGTCCACTTCAAATGGGGAATGTTAGTTGTATAGTCATTATGTAAGTTTTCAGAGGCATCAATTAGTTACATAGTGTACTGTTACAACTAGGGTACCTTATAGGGGCGTGACACCAACCCTAAATCTTATAGGATTTTTAGTAGGTTGGATGGATTAGTAAATGACCTGCTTGCTTGCATTCCTATATCGGTTTTCTTCTTTTGAACTGCTAAGAAAGGGAGCAAGAGTTACATTATGTCTTGCAAATTTTAGAAAAGTAAAAAATTTTGAAATCTAAAGAAATAAAGTGAAAAAAAGGAAATGAAAATGAAAAGAAGAAGAAGAAGAGAGAAATCTATTTATAATATACAAGCAGATGACGCACTCGCAATACGTATGCAAATAAAACAATCCAATATATAAATTAAATAGAGATATTGTTTTGACAGATTGGAAGAGAACAACCTTAATTATTCCTAGAAATTAGGAAATTAATTACAAATCATAATTACAATTGTATTTTCCACAGATATTTTGCGCTCATATGCTAAAAAAGGAAAAGACTATATCTATTCAACCTCTATTTAATTCTATTCAAACCTTATTTAATTTCATGATTGCAAGGATACCAAAAATATTTTATATACATATGCTAAAAAAGAAAAGACTGTGTCTATTCAACCTTTTTTTACTTATATTCAAATCCTATTTGATTTTCATGATTTCAGGGATATAAAAAATATTCTATGCCCATATGCTAAAAATATTATATTAAAAATATTTACACTACAAATATTTACACTAAATACACCAAATAGGGTAGTTTTGCTTTAATAGTATAGATAATTTCCGAAGCTTTTCTTAAGTATTGTGTTTTTTCGAGCTAACTTTAAATATATATTATAATATATAATTTCTTAAGATTTTTGGTGGTGTCTTTTTAGTTTTACTTTTCTTAATTATTGTGCCTTTTCAAATTTTAAATAATGTTATTTGTACTCTTTAATAGATAAAATCACTTTTGTTATTATTCTAGTTTCTCTTTTAGTATTCATTTAAAATTTTCACCTTTTCAAACAAAACATATATATTCTTAGGGAAAAAGAGAAAAAACAATTACACATATTCAAAACCAATATCTCTTTTCATTTCTCTCATTCCCTTCTTCTAAACAAATGTATCCTTTTAGTTTCCCATTTTCTTTTATAGTCTTTCATCATAACATTTCAACAAAAAATAAATAAATTATCACCCTTTCAAGTTCCTTTTTCGTGTGGGAAAAATTTTCTTTTTTTCTTTCTTCTATTTTCATTTTTTTAATTTATATATATATATATATATATATTTTTTGTTGTCAAAGTTATAGTTGTGCTTTAAATGTCTTCTTCTATCTTTTGTGCAGATATAATTTTTAATATATGATTTGACAAAAATGACCCCTGCAATTTAAATTTATAACTTTTTTTCCAAAATAAAAACTACTCATTCCTTAATCTTTTTTGAAACCATAATTAATATTCTTATCTTTTTTAATCTTAAAAATGTGCATTTCAATGTAAAATAAGAATAATAATAACATTTAAATATATTATAGGATTGAATCCAAAATCTAGAAAGTGTTTTTTTAAATTTGAAAATTAATATTTATAATAAAATATTTAGGACTTTTTATGGCTACTCTTAAATTTGCACACGCTACGTGGGTGCACCATCCGCTATTACTGTTTAATAGTTCATATTCAATCATGATTAATACCCTTACTTTTCATAATTGGTTCTTTCTCTATAATTGTACTCTCACTTCCATGGAACATCATGTAATTTTTAAAATAACTTCGAATGTCATAGATTACATGTTACAGTTTATCAATGTGTGTTTGATTATATTTTTTGACATAAGCATGGTAAGCAAATGTCATTACTAACAAAAGAATAGAAACTAGTTTTATATTAATGTCCAATATTTAGAAAACAAAATAGAGTCAATATTTTTTTATTTTTGCATACGTAGCACGGATGCGTCGACTGCTAGTATATATATAAGACAAGCATTTGTGATATCAGACAGATATCAATTAATATATAAACAAATTATTAATTATTTTAAGACAAAAATATTAAAGGCAGAATTTGATTTTCAAAACTCATAAAAAGAATAGACTTTAAATTAAAATTTAATGTTTTATATTTATGCAATTTATTTCTAAACTACTATTAACTACCTAATATACACTAAAGATTTGGTGGTTCACCCTATGCTTTAGGATTATATAATCATATTAGTAGATTTTTTTTAACCTATGTCATGTAATCTTGTATTTATTATATTTTATTTGTATAGGAATTTAACTTTCTAATTTCTAAACTTGAATTAAAGAAAATCTCATGGATTACATTACCTGTAAACCTCCAAAGTTTTTGGAATCGGTTAAGCTTAAACTTTAATTTGAAAGTTGTAAACCCCCGAAGTTTTGAATTCAAATTAAAGCTTAAACCCTAATTAGAAGTCAACTGGATTTCTAAGGTCAACAAAACCCTAGTTTACCATAACCGCTTAAGTCCGACATTCCTATTTAAGAAACCCTAAGAGAGTAAGAAAGAGTTTAGTGAGTAAAATAGTTCGTAATTATCCAAGCAAGCTCAAAAAGATCAGTTTAGTAAAATCGCGACTCGTTTTAAATCCAATCGAACACAGTTTTTGAAAAACGTGTCCCGGAGCTCGGAATAGTAAAAATATTCCGAATATACCATTAAACTCGTAAAAATATAAGATTTTCAAAAATATCAATTTCGTAATTTTTCAGTAGCTAAAAATATCATATATCGCATTTATACGTGTATTTTCTTACTACCGGTACTTAAATTGTCATGTCTACTTTACATTACACTATTTACTACTATTCTACACTATTTATCTATCTCTACTTTTTCTTACAACCTACTCTTATAACCCGTCCTCTATTTCTTGCACATTTTCTTTTCCAATACAACTTCACATCTTTCATATATTACTTTTAATTAACAAAAATACAAAAAAATAAGTTTTCTCTCCCTCTCTTCACTAAAGTAGCACCGGCCCCTCCCTCTTTCTTCCCATTTGTTTTATTTTTTATTTATTTAATTAACACAAATTATCTCCTACATTTTCCTATAAATACCCCCTCTTATTTCCACTTCTTTCACACATTTCTTCTACTAAAGTTACTCTCTCGAATTTCTACAAGAATTTCCTCTCAAGAAGTTCTCTCTAGTTTAGTTCCTTTAGGTAAAATTTTCTTCAAGTTTTCTTTATGTTCATCTACTTAGTATGAGCTTAGTGTGTGTTTTCTAAACCATAAAGGTTAAAGAAAACAACAATAGGTTCATACTTTGTTTTTGTTCATCATCAAATTCCTTTATGTTGCTTTTATGTTTATAATTATCTAATATATCTATATAGCTATATTTATTATTTAGAGCATATAAGCTCATTGTTTTGCAATTTATTTACTTTCATGTTATTTTTAAGAATAGCCTTTCTAGTCTTAGACTTGTCCTCATCAAGTCAAAACATTTTCTTTTTCTTTTGGGACTAGTCTTTTCTTAGTCCCGGGATACCTTGATGAAGCTAAGGTTCCAATATTTGATTTATTTTCTTATTAGCTTATTCTTTCAAGTTATTATGTTTTTTTATGTTTCCATAATTTTATTATTCATATTCATGCATGAACATAATGATTTTTGTCTCAAACAAAAAAAAAAAAGGAAATATTTTCTTAAAATAAAGAATCTTTTCCAGAAATGAAAGTAGGAAGTAAACTTTTGTAAAACTAAGAAGTCATCTTAACAAACTTAGAGGAGTTCATAAGAAATTTTATAAACATACAAGACATAGAAAGGACTTTTTAAAGTAAACAAAGATTTTACAACAACTTCACTTTTTCTTCAAATGATAGAAATTCTTTTCATTAAAATAAAATGATCTCCAGAAATCAAGAAATTATTTCTCTAAATATAGAAGTGTTATTACTTTCAAAAAGCGTTGGAAGCTAAGTTTAGGAATAAAAATCATTCCTTAGGAATTTAAAGAGATTACGAAAATAAAATTTAGGAAAAGAAAAGAAATACTCATTATAAATAACTTAAGATATTTTCAAAGCAAAATGAATATTTCAAAAGTTCTCAAGTTTCAAAATCTTTAAAGACTTTATTTTTCATAATTTGAGACAGTTTCATTAACTTCATACATTTGTTATGAGTAAATGAATATATGAATATACATTCCAAAGGTTTTACAAGCTATTATATTACCTATCTCTTCAAGATGAGCTTTGGATAAAAGAAGGAAAACAAGTTTATAAAAATTCGTGGTGAATCTGTCCACCACTTTTTTGGAACCCAAACGAATTAGTTTAATGAAAATAAGTTTAGAAATAGATAGATTTTCGAATAGGTAGAAAACGCTATATTATATGCGAAATTCCGAGTTAAAATGAGCAAGTTATGGCCATTTTAAGTTGGAATTTCCTCTTATACGATTTTACCACGATTTTGAGAAAGTTTAGAATATTCAAGAATAGAGATTTCATAAAAGACTCATTTTGGGTATTTCATCTTGTTTAGGTAGAGAAGGACCCGAGATCACTTTTCCGGAGGATTACTTTGATTAGGATCTACCGACATGGAGTGAGTTAATCCTTTACTAAGTTACATTTCCTTGTTTTGTGTTTGTAAGTAGTAGCACTAGCAATTAAGAAGAGATAAAATGAATAATTGTTGTGTGACTTGGAATTATGATTGATTGAATATAAGTTAAGAATATTGAAAGAAGGTTTGATAAATAAATTGTGATTCTTGTATTGATATGATGAAAATTGTGTTGATCGCCTTCAACTTGAACTAAACATTATTTGATTAAATATATATTAAAATCAATTCATGCATATCACACTTGTGAGTCACATTTGTTTCACTACTATTCTTCGTATGGGGAAATGAGAAAATGGTAGTGGTGGCTGGTTGGAGTCGGAAGTCTACATGGGCTAGTAGGAGCCAGAAAGTCTATAGGGCGAGCAGAAGTCGGTGAAATCTGCAAATATTGATGGTCGTATGGGCCTGTAACCTACCAACCCTCGACATGGAAGGCGTAAAATCCATGCTACACTTGATTTCCGGTTAATCATGTGTATTTTATTTGTTCATATGATTGGTGCATTCTCATATGCTTGATTAAATACTTGTCTGAATTATGGAAATGTCTTATAGGTTGAATTATCTCACTAAGCTAGATTTGCTTATACCCTTATAGCTTTTTGTTACAGTACGATTACCTTTGGTTGGCCCCAAGGAGCTCCGTATACCAGGTACGAGTTTAAGCTATTAGGAGTTTTTAGGAGAAGCTTTATGTATTTAAGTTTTGAACATAGGCTTCTAGGAAAATCTCTATAGTAGGCTTGTATTATAGTAGCTATTATTTTGTTGAAAGACTTCTAAAGCGGGGGAATGCCCCTAAGATGATGTAAGGATATTATTATAAAAATCTTATGTTTATTTATATAAGTTATTGCTTGCTTTTATTATCTACTTAAATGTAATACCCCTGTGAGTCTCCTACTATCTTGGAAGCACGCCTTGCATGTGATATCGAAGCTCCTGCATGACTAAGGCTGTCATTCATTAGCTTTAATATTATATGCGGCAGACTGCCACGTTTAAGGTACCCTCTAGGGCGTGACAGTTTAAGTTTGTATCAGAGCACAAGTTTTAGATAAAAGATAGTAGAAATAGACTTTAAGTCAGATAGTAAGAAGTTAGAACTTAAGCTTAAGATCTGATCCTCTTATTGTTCTATTCTGATAGCTAACCTTCCTAAAGTTAAGGAAAAATCCCGAAATTTCCTTAAGGACCCAGATGAGACCTTTGTGAACTACCGTCTTAGGTTGAGAGTCCTATGTGAAGAATTTGCATTAGTTGGAAGACCCAGAACTACCCAAGAAATGTTTAAGTTATGGAGGAAAGGTTTGAAACATTCTTTATGGAGAAACTTGCCCAAAGAACTAAGATTCGATGCCGTAAGCAGACGAAGGTGGAGTGACGTAGAGGTTATATACGTAGTAGAAAGAATGATGGTTTTTATGTATAGAGAAACCATGCTACAAGAGATGACCTTCATTTTAAAGGCGGAAGGAACCCGGCAGGACCCAGACTTCCGAACTTGGAACAAGTTAGGGCCTCTTTATATCTATGCACATGATGAACTGGCAGACCACAGCGATTGGCTAAAAGCAGACGTAGAAGAACGATTTTATTGGTATGCCGCCTACAAACGTATTGTCCCCATGCCATCAGAATGTAGCATCTAACCAAACTCCATCGGAATGCAGTTGGAAGTAATCCTAGATGAGGATTTCATCATAGAAGATGCCCAAAGGAATGAAGGAAATGGAGAGACAGAAGGTGATCAAGACCCTAGCGAAGACCCAGAACCTGAGGAAAATCCGTCCACAACTCCTTGGGAACATAGTCCCCTGATTCCCAGTCCGGTACCCCTACGAAGGTTGAGTCAGGACATTCCCATGGAGATAGTAGCAAGAAATAACCCGGTGATGATTTCCGACTCAAAGGAAGAAGGAAGGAGAGATGACCAGCAATGGAGGAATGCTTTCGATCATAGCAATGGCACCTGAAGGAGGAGATCAAGAAGAACAAGAGACAACAAACGACACCACTCAAGGAGAAAGGACTTCCATGCATGAAGAAGTATGGCCGTTACAGGCAGAAATCACCTCAAGGTATAGAGGAAAAAGGATGTCCGTGAGTCAGTATTTGCGATAGTTTGTCAAGAAGCATAGAGGTTCCACTACTCAAAGCATGAACCCAGCGCCATCCCCGTAAGGAGAGGAAGATTGAAGAAGGAAGAAGTGAAGGAAGATGAGCACAATCCAAACAAGTCCAACCAAGCCTTTTCCTAGAACTCGGATAGGCATATCTTTGTTGTAGTGCATGAATGTTCTTACTTTTAATGTTGTGTTTTAAATATTTCCTATTTTGAACAATTATCTTTCAGTGAGAATGGTTCCAACCTTCTCAAAGTATGTAAGTTTTGTCACCCTCTTTTGTTTTAATGTAAGGAATTCTATGATTGATTTCATGATTTTTGGATTTGATTTCCTTGAATATTTTCTATGCAAATTGTGATATTTTCAATCTCTTTTCAAAGATTTAAGAAGTATAAAACTAGAGTAATTAACAGACGGGGTAGGTGAGGTAGAAGACGTGAATGACGCGCCTCTAATAATGTTCCAGTTGAACTGGAAAATCCCCCACAAAACCAACAAGGTGATGTTTAGGCTGCAATTAATCAACTGGCTAGTCTAGTCAACAACTTCATACTGCATGCACAGAACATGCCACCTTCGGCTGCCAATGCACTTGAAGCGACGGTTGAGGCAACTGCACCACCAGAAGCTGAGTCTCAAACTGTTCCTTTACCAGCACCATCGCCGCCTCGACCTTACCGAAGTTCCCTACCAGACTTCATCAAGAGCAATTGATACTTTGATGGGAGTTTCGGAAAGCCAGATGAAGCGGAGGACTGGCTAACACGGATTGAAAGATCGTTTGCCACATATGAAGTACCCCATCATCTTCGCTTGGATTATGGCACATATATGTTAAGGTTCAACGCCAGAATATGGTGGGAATAAAAAAGTAGAGAATTGCTGCCACCAGTGACCTGGGCAACCTTCCGGAGAGAATTCTAGAAAATTACTTTCCTGGAAGTTTGAGGGTACAATGCAGTGGAGATTTCCTTCACATATCTCAGAAAGGAAGGACGATGGAACAATACAAGACGGAGTTTAGTCATCTACTTCAATATGAGCCGGAATCCTTCAAGCATAGTGAAGAATTGAAGAGGCAGGTCTTTCTGAGTGGCCTAGATGAAGATTTGAGGATGCGTCTGGAGGAGTTGGATCTAAGGACCTTCCGTGAGTTGGTTGAAAGGGCTTGTATTATAGAAGGAGCCAAGAAGAGGAAAAGCAAAGCACCTGAGAAGTGAACCTTTGTGTTCGGAAAAAGGGCTCAAGATAGCTACAGCCTCAGCTTCCAGAATAAGAAGTTTAAACCCTTCAACAGTTACAAAAGAAGTGCTAGTGGTAACAAGGAGGCATAAGAGGTCAAAGTGACATGCTGGAAATGTAAGAAGGAACACTATCATAAGAGGTGCCCCTTGCTTCAACACAAATGTTATTTTTGTGAAGACCCTAGCCACAAGATCGGTGACTGCCCGAAGAAGGCTTCCACCGTTTGCTTTGAATGTAAGCAAACTGGGCACTTCGCCAATGAATGCCCACAGAGAAAGAATGCCCCAACAAGAACGTTTAGTTCAATGGGAGGAGTTACATTGGCGAAGAATGGAAGTGGAGGGAACAACTCGAACCGTTCTAGAGCAGCTATCTACGGAATGAGAATATACAACTTGGAAGGACAGTGGGTGTGTGAAGAGTCGGATGAGGAAGGAGCGGAGTTAGCAGCCATGGATGGAGATTGTGGTCCAGATTTTGGACTGGTGACAGGTTAGAATCAAAACTCCTCTACCTTTGATGCAAAGTATCCTATGTTCAAATCTTATGCTAGAAGTATAAAGTTTTATACCGCAAATAGCTTAAGTATACCAGCTTCATGATTAGTATAAAATTCGAGTGCAAGACATATACGTATAGCTAGTCAAACCGCTTATGCCTTGTTCGACATGGGAGCTATGCATTCCTTTATCACCATTAGCTTGGCTAAACATATTGGTTTACCCATAGATACTATTGCTACCGGTTTTCGAGTTAAGACCCCCACTGGAAGCATAGTAACAACTAAGAAGTGCTTAAGGATTGTCCATGGAGATACAAGAAAGTTACTCTAAATGTGACCTGATAATCTTGGAAATGAGCAAGTAAAATCTTAGGAATGAGTTGGTTAACATCCGTTAAAGCCTTAGTGGATTGTAGACGCAAAGAGGTGAAGTTTAAGGATCAAGATGGATGTGAAATAGTTTTCAGGGGAGAATCCACGGTGAAGTTGAACTCATTTGAGTTAATGGATGATGAAGAGATCAACTTAAGTAACATGGACGAAGAAGAAAAAGAGAAACCTGAGTTAGAATCCACACAAGTGGTTAAGGAGTTTCCAGATGTGTTCCCTGATGGATTGCCTTGGATTACCACCCAAGAGGGAAATCCATTTCGAAATTGACTTATTGGTAAACACAGAACCAATATCAAAGGCACCCTATCGGATGGCACCAGTAGAGCTTAAGGAGATAAAAACTTAGTTGCAAGACTTGTTAAATCAAGGTTTTATCCAACCAAGTGTATCATCCTGGGGAGCACCAGTGTTATTCGTGAAGAAGAAGGATGGTTCCATGCGCTTATGCATCGATTATCGGGAACTCAACAAAGTCACCATCAAGAACAAGTATCCACTCCCAAGGATAGATGACCTTTTTTATTAGCTTCAGGGAGCTAGCGTCTTTTCAAGGATTGACCTACGATCAGGATACCACCAGTTAAGAATTAAACCTGAGGATGTACCTAAGACAGCTTTCAGAACTCGCTACGGACATTACGAGTTTCTGGTAATGCCTTTTGGATTAACCAACGCACCAGCAGCTTTCATGGATCTCATGAATCGAGTATATAAGCCCTGTTGGATAAGTGTGTCTTCATTGACGATATTCTAATCTACTCCAAGACAAACATGAGGAACACTTAAGAATGGCATTACAGCCTTGCGTGAGCATAAGTTGTACGCCAAGCTGTCTAAGTGTGACTTCTGGTTGGATCGGATATCCTTCCTAGGACATGTCATATCTGGAGAAGGAATATCGGTGGACCCTGAAAAGATCAAGGCAGTGATGGATTGGAAGCAACCTAAGACTGTGACTGAAGTGAGAAGTTTTCTCGGATTGGCTGGTATTATAGAAAGTTTGTAAAGAATTTTTCTACCATCGCCAAACCCTCACACAGTTAACTCAAAAGATGAGAAGTTCATTTGGACAATAAGAGAGAACAAGGTTTTCAAGAATTAAAGAGAAGGCTTGTATCTCCCAATCTTGATTCTACCAGATCCCGAGAAGGTATACGGTACAGTGATGCCTCTAGAAATGGTCTTGGATGCGTATTGATGCAAGATGGAAAAGTGATCGCTTATGCATCACGACAGCTTAGGCCTCATGAACAGAATTACCCCACTCATGATCTGGAGTTAGCGCCGTTGTGTTTGCACTTAAGTTATGGAGACATTACTTGTATGGACAAAGATGCGAAATCTACACCGACCATAAGAGCCTCAAGTATCTATTTATGAAGGAGTTGAATATGCGCAACGGAGATGGTTGGAACTCATCAAAGATTATGACCTTGGGATAAATTACTGTCCAGGGAGAGTGAACGCAGTTGCAGATGCCTAGCAGAAAGAATTATGGAGAAGTAGCTACCTTGCTCACGGATAAGAAGGAGCTAATAAAGGAATTTGAAAGAATGAGTATCGAATTCATAGGGCAAAGTGTGGAAGTGGAAATCGCCAGCCTAGTCATGGAACCCACCTTAGTGGAGAGAATCAAGGAGGCCCAACGATGATGAGATGATTCAGAAGATTAAGGGAGAGGTACAAGAAGGAAACTACACCGACTTTACCATAGATGAGGATGAAGTGGTAAGAATGAAAGGAAGGTTATGTGTCCCAGATGATGAGGATATGAAGAAGGAGATCATGAATGAAGCACATCATTCAGGATATACCATGCATCCATGAGGAACTAAAATGTACTAGGACCTGAAGAGCCACTACTGGTGGAACGGAATAAAGAGAGACGTGGCAGATTTTGTGCTAAAGTGTCCCACATGCCAACAAGTGAAGGTGGAGCACCAAAGACCTGGAGGACTTTTGAAACCCCTGTCGATACCTGAATGGAAATGGGATCAAATCACAATGGATTTTGTGTGCAGATTGCCAAGAACTTCTGCAGAATATGATGCTATTTGGGTCATAGTGGATCGATTGACAAAGACAGCACACTTCCTCCTAATCAACATGACATACTCCATGGATAAGTTGGCAAGGATATACATAAGGGAAATAGTGCGATTGCATGGAGTGCCCGCGGGAATAGTTTCCGACTGAGACCCAAGGTTTGTGTCTAAATTTTGGACGAGCTTACAAAGATGTATGGGAACAAAGCTACACTTCAGTACTGCTTATCACCCTCAAACAACGGTCAATCAGAGAGGACGATACAAACTTTGGAGGATATGTTGCGAGCTTGTGTGATAGAGTTTAAAGGTAGTTGGGACGCACACCTACCTCTGGTAGAGTTCGCCTACAACAACAGCTACCACTCTACAATCCAGATGCCACCTTATGAAGCGTTGTATGGAAGACGATGTCGATCACCATTGTTCTGGGACGATGTAGAAAAGTTGAGCATCGGACCTGACTTGGTACAAGATGCGGCCGACAAGGTGGATCATCCAACAAAAGATGAAGGAAGCACAAGATAGACAAAAGAGCTGGGCGGATATGAAGAGACGTACGCTTGAGTTTGAAGTTGGGGACCATGTGTACTTGAAAGTAAACCCCATCAAGAGTATTCACCGAGTTCGGGCACAAGGAAAGTTGAGCCCACGATATGTTGGACCTTTTGAAGTGCTTGAAAGAGTAGGAGATCTTGCTTATCGTCTGGCACTCCCTCCTAACCTATCTGGAATTCACAATGTATTCCACGTATCAGTTCTACGGAAACATGTGTCAGATCCTACCAGGATTGCAAACTGGAACCAGTTCGGTTGAAAGAAAATCTCACATACGAGGAGCACCCGATTCAGATCCTAGATCACAAGGTGCAGAAGCTTCGGAACAAGGAAATCAAGTATGTGAAGGTTCTATGGAGAAACCACTCGCATGAGGAAGCAACCTGGGAGGCTGAAAGACATACGCCAGAAGTATCCGAGTTTGTTTGAAGAATCAGGTATGAACTTCAAGTTTTGAGGAAAAACTTTCTTTAAGGGGGGTAGGTTGTAAACCCCGAAGTTTTGAATTCAAATTAAAGCTTAAACCCTAATTAGAAGTCAACCGGATTTCTAAAGTCAACAAAACCCTAGTTTACCGTAACCGCTTAAGTCCGGCATTCCTGTTTAAGAAACCCTAAGAGAGTAAGAAAGAGTTTAGTGAGTAGAATAGTTCGTAATTATCCAAGGAAGCTTAAAAAGATCAGTTTAGTAAAACGCGACTCGTTTTAAACCCGATGGACACAGTTCTTGAAAAACGTGTCCGGAGCTCGGAATAGTAAAAATATTCGAATATACCGTTAGACTCGTAAAAATATAAGATTTTCAAAAATATCAATTTCATAATTTTTCGTAGCTAAAAATATCAGATATCGCATTTATACGCGTATTTTCTTACTACCGGTACTTAATTGTCATGTCTACTTTACATTACACTATTTACTACTATTCTACACTATTTATCTATCTCTACTTTTTCTTACAACCTACTCTTACAACCCATACCTCTATTTCTTACACATTTTCTTTTCCAATACAACTTCACATCTTTCATATCTTACTTTTAATTAACAAAAATACAAAAAAATAATTTTCTCTCCTCTTACTAAAGTAGCGCGCCCCCTCTTTCTTCCCAATTTGTTTTATTTTCATTTATTTAATTAACACAAATTATCTCCCACATTTTCCTATAAATACCCCCTCTTACTTCCACTTCTTTCACATTCTTCTACTAAAGTTACTCTCAAATTTCTATAAGAATTTCCTCTCAAGAAGTTCTCTCTAGTTTAGTTCTTTAGGTAAATTTTCTTCAAGTTTTCTTTATGTTCATCTACTTAGTATGAGCTTAGTGTGTGTTTCTAAACCATGAAGGTTAAGAAAGAACAATAGGTTCATACTTTGTTTTTGTTCATCATCAAATTCCTTTATGTTGCTTTTATGTTTATAACTATCTAATATATATATAGCTATATGTATTATTTAGAGCATATAAGCTCATTGTTTTGCAATTTATTTACTTTCCTTGCAATTTATTTATTTCATGTTATTTTTAAGACTAGTCTTTCTAGTCTTAGACTTGTCCTCATCAAGTCAAAACATTTTCTTTTTCTTTTGGGACTAGTCTTTTCTTAGTCCGGGATACCTTGATGAAGCTAAGGTTCCAATACTTTATTTATTTTCTTATTAGCTTATTCTTTCAATTTATTATGTTTCTTTATGTTTCCATAACTTTATGATTCATATTCATGTATGAACATAATGATTTTTGTCTCAAACAAAAAAAATAATAAGGAAATATTTTCTTAAAATAAAGATTCTTTTCTAGAAATGAAAGTAGGAAGTAAACTTTTCTAAAACTAAGAAGTCATCTTAACAAACTTAGAGGATTTCATAAGAAATTTTATAAACATACATGACATAGAAAGGACTTTTTGAAGTAAACAAAGATTTTACAACAACTTCACTTTTTCTTCAAATTATAGAAATTCTTTCCATTAAAATAAAATGATCTCAAGAAATTAAGAAATTATTTCTCTAAATATAGAAGTGTTATTACTTTCAAAAAGTGTTGGAAGCTAAGCTTAGGAAATAAAAATCATTCCTTAAGAATTTAAAGAGATTACGAAAATAAAAATTAGGAAAAGAAAAGAAATACTCATTATAAATAACTTAAGATATTTCCAAAGCAAAATGAATATTTCAAAAGTTCTCAAGTTTCAAAATCTTTAAAGACTTTACTTTTTCATAATTTGAGACTTCATTAACTTCATACATTTGTTATGAGTCAATAAATATATGAATATACATTCCAAAGGTTTTACAAGCTTTATATTACCTATCTCTTCAATGAGCTTTGGATAAAAGAAGGAAAACAAGTTTAAAAATTCGTGGTGAATCTGTCCGCCACTTTTTGGAACCCAAACGACTTAGTTTGATGAAAATAAGTTTAGAAATAGATAGATCTTTTCGAATAGGTAGAAAACGTATATTATATGCGAAATTCCGAGTTAAAATGAGCAAGTTATGGCCATTTTAAGTTGGAATTTCCTCTTATACGATTTTACCACGATTTTGAGAAAGTTTAGAATCTTCAAGAATAGAGATTTCATGAAAGACTCATTTTGGGTATTTCATCTTGTTTAGGTGGAGAAGGACCCGAGATCACTTTTCGGAGGATTACTTCGATTAGGATCTACCGACATGGAGTGAGTTAATCCTTTACTAAGTTACATTTCCTTGTTTTGTGTTTGTAAGTAGTAGCACTAGCAATTAAGAAAAGATAAAATGAATAATTGTTGTGTGACTTGGAATTATGATTGATTGAATATAAGTTAAGAATATCGAAAGAAGGTTTGATAAATAAATTGTGATTCTTGTATTGATATGATGAAAATTGTGTTGATCGCCTTCAACTTGAACTAAACATTATTTGGTTAAATATATATTGAAATCAATTCATGCATATCATACTTGTGAGTCACATTTGTTTCACTACTATTCTTCGTGGGGAAACGAGGAAATGGTAGTGGTGGCTGGTAGGAGCCGGAAAGTCTACATGGGCTAGTAGGAGCCAGAAAGTCTACAGGAGCAGGAGCCGGTAAATCTGCAAATATTGATGGTCGTATGGGCCTGTAACCTCCCAACCCTCGACATGGAGGGTAAAATCCATGCTACACTTGATTTCCGGTTAATCATGTGTATTTTGTTTGTTCATATGATTGGTGCATTCTCATATGCTTGATTAAATACTTGTTGAATTATGGAAATGTCTTGTAGATGGAATTATCTCACTAAGCTAGATTTGCTTATACCCTTATAGCTTTTTGTTACAGTACGATTACCTTTGGTTGGCCCCAAGGAGCCCGTATGCCAGGTACGAGTTTAAGCTACTGGAGTTTTTGGGAGAAGCTTTATGTATTTAAGTTTTGAACATAGGCTTCTAGAAAAATCTCTATAGTAGGCTTGTATTATAGTAGCTATTATTTTGTTGAAAGACTTCTAAAGCGAGGGAATGCCCCTAAGATGATGTAAGGATATTATTATAAAAATCTTATGTTTATTTATATAAGTTCTTGCTTGCTTTTATTATCTACTTAAATGTAATACCCCTATGAGTCTCCTGCTATCTTGGAAGCACGCCTTGCATGTGATATCGAAGCTCTTGCATGACTAAGGTTGTCATTCATTAGCTTTAATATTATATGCGGTGGATTGCCACGTTTAGGGTACCCTCCGGGGCATGACAAAAGTCAACAGGAAACCCTAAAGTCAACAAAACCCTAGTTAGATGTAATGGTTTAAGTCCGACAATCCCGAATAAGCAACCCTAAGAAAGTAAGTAGGAGATTAATATGTAGAATAGTTCGTAATTACATAAGAAAGCTTAAAAAGATCATATTAGTAAAACCGCGAATCGTTTTGAACCCGAACGGATACAATTCTTAAAAAACGTGATCCGGAGCTCGGAATAGTAAAAATATTCTGAATATACTGTTAGACTTGTAAAAAAGTAAGGTTTTCAAAAATATCAGTTTTATAATTTTTCGGTAAGTAAAAATAACAGATATCGCAATTATATATGTATTTTCTTACTATCGATACTGTATTAGTCATATCTACTTTATATTACACTATTCATTACTATTCTACACTATTCTTTTCTATCTACTTTTTCTAACACATGCTCTTACAACACCATAACCTATAACATTTACTTTTTATCTTTTCCATAATTTTATTTCACATCTACCTTACTTAATATTACATTTTATTTAACAAAAATACAAAACAAATCTCCTCTCTCCTCCCTCCATATTGTGGCCGGCGCACCCCCTTTCATTTCTTGAAAAACGTGACTCGGAGCTCAGAATAGTAAAAATATTCTGAATATATCGTTAGACTCGTAAAAATGTAAAGTTTTCAAAAATATCAGATTTATAATTTTTCGGTAAGTAAAAATAACAGATATCGCAATTATATGCGTATTTTCTTACTACCAGTACTGCATTAGTCATATCTACTTTACATTACACTATTCATAACTATTCTACACTATTATTTTCTCTCTACTTTTTCTAACACCTACTCTTACAACACCATAACCTATAACATTTACTTTTTACCATTCCATAACTTTATTTCACATCTACCTTACTTAATATTACATTTTATTTAACAAAATACAAACAAATCTCCTCTTCCTCCCTCCATATTGTGGCCGACGCACCACCCCCACCCCCCAGGAATCCCCATTTCTCTCACTTTTGTTTTATTTTTCTTTTATTTTAATCACTCAACAATCAACCACCTTTTCCTATAAATACCCCCTCCTCTTTCACTTCTTTCACATAATTACTACTACAAATTTACTACCAAATCTCTCTTAAATTTTACCCTCATACTGTCTCAAAACTCTCCCAAAATAATCTCAAACACCTTCTACATACACAAAACCCATGACCACATAATACTTCAAAAACCCTTTTTAGGAAAACTTTTCTGTACATATTCTTTTTCTCATGTCATGTAACTTTACATGACCATGGTGTGAGTTTCCAAAAATTAAATGTCATGGAAGCTACACCTTGTTCTTGTATTGTTCTTGTTCATGAATATCTATTTATGTTTATGTTGTTATTTTACTTTGTTTATATTATTATTGTTATTATATCTAAGTATTATTATGTATCTATATATATATATATTATATTCTTTAGAGCATATAAGCTCACTTGCAATTTATTTATTTCTTGTTGTTTTAAGACTAGTCTCTAGTCTTAGACTTTTCCTCATCAAGTCAAAACAATTTTTTTTTCTTTCTTTTATTTTATTTCTTTCTTTTGGGACTAGTCTACTTCTTAGTCCCGGGAGCCTTGAAGAAGCTAAGACTCCAATACTTGACTTTATTTATCATCTATACTATTTCTTATTGCTATTATTTCTCATAATCATGCCCATTGAGATTGTTGTCCAAATTTTCAAAGCTCCAATTATATTTGATAAAAATGAGATTTGATCACCTAAAGAATAGTTTTACATGAAAATAAAATCTATGATTAAACCAAAGTAAAATTCTTTTCCAAGCTTTAAGAAGAATTCACTACAACTTTAAAAAAAACTACTTTTGTTTTGAAAAAGCTTTTTGAATCCTTTCTATTTTCTTGTTTTCTTAAAAGAAGATGATTTTGATACTAGAATAATTTTCATAGTATAAGGAAATCCCTTAAAACAAAAATAAGAGTTTCCAAAACCAAGATTTTTCAAGTAAATAGTCAAATAAAACAAATAGGAAAAGTAGCACTAATGTTGAGGAATTAGAAAAGAAGACATTTATTTTTATCAAAAAGTCATTTAGAAAAATAGTAAGACAAACATAAAGTAATTCTTTGAAAAGCAAAGGAATCAAAATATTCATTTACAAAATGGATTTCTTGTAAATTATAGTTTTCTAAACTCTTAATTAAACATTGTTTTACCAAGAAACATAGTTGGACAACAAACACTTGAGCATGGATAAAATATGAGCTAAGTATCTATGAAAAAGGAATTTTTCAACTACATAGATAACTAAATATTTATCAAACAAATTTTGAATAATTTAAAGTTTGAAATAAATTGAATTTTGGGATAGAAAAATTCGTGGTGAATCCAATCACCACTGTTTCAGGGCCTAAATGATCTAGTTTGATAAAAATAGTTTTAGAAATGGATAGATCTTTTCGAGTAGATAGAAATCGGTATATATAAGCGCAAATCCGTGTTAAAATGACCAAGTTATGGCCATTTTAAATTAGAGTCTTCCTTTATACGAACTTTGACGTTCTTATGACATTGTTTTGTCAAAATTCAAGAAAGTCATCATGAAATACCCATTTTGGGTATTTTCCTAGACTAGGTGACCTAAGGTGGACACCATACCCCGATGACTATTTCGACTAAGTAGATTGTATGAACGACTCATCCGTTTAGAGAAGTGTCGATAATGGCATCGTGAGTTTATTTTTCTTAAATACTTTACTTGATTGTGCTTGTAATCTAGTTGCATTAGAATTAAGAAAAGACAAATGGATATATATGCCAGAAAATTTGTTAAAAGGATCCTAAGAATATTGAGGTCGGGATTGATTGAATGTTTGTTTTAGTATTGCACTTATTTGTATGAAATTCTATGATCACCTTAATTTGATAATAATGATGCTATGATATCATAAATAAATTGATCCATGCATACCACGAAGTGAGTCACATTGCATTGGGTTATTGTCCTTAGGTGAGAAGGATGGTAGCTCAGGTCGAAAGCAACACTTGGCGAATTGACCGAAAGCGATTGCTTGGCGACATGGAATTAAATGCTTGGCGGAAAGTCCGAAAGCATGGCTCAATTGAAGTAGACTAAATATGCTTGGCGGTATTGATCGAAAGCATAAATTTTTAACTAAAACTACTTATTTTGAGGTTAAGTATCACCAAACCCTGAATGGAGGGTGTAAATCCATTCAATATATATTTCCCGGAAAACTATATGACTTGTTTGCCTACGTGTATGATGCATTTCATTTATCTTCTTAAATAACTTGTTTGAATTTCATTACACAAGAAGTTATTTATGGAAATAGTTCTCACTAAGCCTATTAGCTTATACCCCTATAGATATCTTTTACAGTTGACCTATTTGTGGCTGAGGCCACATAGACCCTGCAGCCAGGTACTTTCTTTTTTGTTAAGGAATTTCTAGATAAAATTTAGTATCGGATAAGATATAGACTTCATAGAAATATTCTTGTAATAGATAATAGTTATTTGTGACTGGGAATGCCCTTAAGATTTGTAAGACTGTTGTTATGAACAAATGAATATTGTGAATCCTCTTTTCTTAATTTGTTATTATATCTTCTTAAGCTTCATAATTTCATGTATGGTCCTCTAAATTTGTGAAAGCATGCCTTACACTTAATATCGAAGCTTCTGGGAATGACTAAGGTTGTCAGACTTAAGCTTTAATATTGAGTGTGGCGGATTGTTACGTTTAGGGCACCCTTTGGGATGTAACATTACCACCCGTAGTAAAGATCATAAGTTAACAACTTAATAGCACCATATGCTCTATGCTCAATCTTTACAAGTAAGTGGCATGCCTTTCCATAGACCAAACGATAAGGTGTCATTTCTAGAGAAGTTTTGAAGGCGTTTCTATAGGCCTACAACGCATCATCTAACTTTTTGGCCTAGTGCTTTCTATTGCTTGTAACCTTTTTTTTTTTTAAATTTGCTTGAGTTTTCTATAAGAGACAGCTTGCCCACTAGTTTGAGTGTGATAAGGGGTAGACACTTTGTGATGCATTCCATATTGTTTTAAAACTCTTTTAATTTTTGCATGGAAAAAGTGAGTACCTTAGTCACTTACTAAAGCTCATAGACAATCGAATCTTGGAAGTAACTTTTTCAAAATCTTGTGATAGCTCTGGCATTGTTAGTATGTAGTGCTTGAACTTCTACCCACTTTGAAACATAATCCACTATAATTGCTACTAAGATGTATTTGTTGCCAAAGAAGTTACAAAATGGTCCCATGAAATTCATACCCCAAACATAAAAGATCTCACATTCTAAAATGAATTTTGAGGCATCGCATCTCTTTTTGAGATATTTGCAACTAATAACTTGGCATCTTTAAAGATTGATTGCCAAGAAAACCCTACCTTTAGAACTTTGTGAGCCATTCTATTTGCATAATAGTGACCATCTGTCAACCCATCATGACAGTAGTTTAGAATTTTTTGACCTTCCTCATGTAAAATGCATTGCTTAATTATTTAGTTGAAGCAAACATGAAAAAGAAATAGGTCCCCTCAAAAGTAATGATTTCACTCTAAAAAGAACATTTTCGTTTGGTTGTAATCTAATTTCATGGGAAGCTCCATATCAAGCAAATGCTAGCGATATTAGCAAACCAAGGCTTGGGTCGTTATCTATAGTACAAATAGAATATAACCTCTCCTCTGGAATTCATCATTAATCTCTTCCTCCCTTTATTGGTATAAAAAATGGGTTATCAAGCCTACACAAATGATTAATGGCAAGATTTTCACATGCTTTCTTATTATGAATTTCTAAGTGAAATTCTTAAAGCAATAAAACCCAATGGACAATGACTTTAGAAAGGATAAGATATGACCTGAATTTGTCCAAGGTAAAAATGACAACTAAGAGATCCTCTTCAGTGGCGGTGCAATTTACTTGTGCTAGAGTCAAAGTCTCACTAGCATAATGAATAGGTTGGAAATGTCAATCTTTTCTTTGTCCCAAAATAGCTCCAAAAGCTGAATCACTAGTGTCGTACATCAATTATCAATTCAACGGGTAGACTCCAGTTAGGTACAACCATAATTGGGGCGTTTGTGAGTTTATCCTTCAATAGATTAAAAGCATCCAGGCAATCCTTTCCAAATTCAAAAAATGCATCTTTCTCCAAAAGCTTAGTCAAGGGATGAGCTATTTTAGAAAGTCCCTTATAAATCTTTGGTAAAAACTAGCATGACCAAGGAAACTTTTTATTGCTTTAACTAATGTTAGTAGAGGGAGTTTTGCAATAACATCAATCTCGGTAGCATCCACTTCTGTTCCTTTCTTAGAAATTTTGGGACTAAGAACTATTCCTTCCCTCACCATAAAGTGACCTTTCAATGAACTCAAAACTAGATTTGTTTCTTCACATCTCTAAAGAACCTTATCAAGATTTTGGAGACATATGTCAAAAGAATCCCCAAAAACAAACAAGTCGTCCATGAATGCTTCCATAATATCTTCAATAAAATCATTAAAATAGCCATCATACATCTTTGAAATGTCATTAGAAAGTTGCAAAAACTAAAAGGCATCCTCCTATGAGAAAATGTGCCATATGGATAAGTGAAAGTAATCTTTTCTTAGTCTTCGAGGGCTATAGGGATTTCGAAATGATCGGACATTCCATCAAGAAAGTAATAATAGTCATGATCGATTAATCTCTCAAGCGTCCGATCAATGACAAGTAACAAGAAATGATCCTTTCTTGTAGCATTGTTGAGCTTTTGATAATCAATGCAAACCCCCCAACCAGTAACTGCTCTCATCTGGATCAACTCATTTTTCTCATTGGAAATGACTATCATTTCCCCTTTCTTTGTTACAACTTGAATAGGGCTTACTTAAGTGTAGTCAGAAATTGGGTAAATCAAATTCACATCTTGTTGTTGTACTACTTCTTTCTTCACAACTACCTTTATATCAGAATTTAATCTTCTTTGAAGTTGAACCATGGCTTTATAATCATCTCCCATGAGGTTTTGTGGGTGTAAAATGAAGGACTAATACACTTAATATTTGCAATTTTCCAAGCTATAGCTCGATTGTGCTTTTTCAAAACTTTCAAAAGTTTTTCCTCCTCTTCTTTGTCAAGTTTAGTGGAAATTATCACGGAAAGTTTTGAGTTTACTTCAAGAAAAGCATATTCCAAGAAACTTGGAAGTTGTTTCAATTCCAAATATGAAGGTTCTTCAATTGATGGTTTCAATTGATCAATTTATCCCTATTCATGCTTTGTTTTTAATGATAAATTGTTGTTTTTCTGCTCATTGAATCAAAATAAGAAGAATTAAAGTGTTTGCCATCAGATTTGGAGCAAAACAATAGCAAAAGTAAAGAACAGATCTGTCGTTCCTTGAACAAATATGATCGAGGCCAAAATTTAAGGCAAAACAAGCATAAATTGGTCTACCGCACCTCAAGTTTAGTGCTCGACATGACCCTGAATAATGCTTTTGAGGAGAGCGAGCCTAAACTTGAAGAAAAGCTTCTGTCACACCTCAATGTCACACCCAAAATATGATCCACGACAGTTGCTAAAGTGATGTACATACCTTTGTTGTAGTTTTGTTGTGCCTCAAATCATCAGAGCAAGCAAGCCCTCAACAGCACTCAAGTTAACCCTCGATTGAAGAATGGATAGAAACGATAGCATTTCATTAACTCAAGTCGAGCCCTATCCTTAATGCTGGACTCGAGCCCTCAAGTCTAAACTCCATTACCAGTTTATAATAATCAATCATAGTATGATACTTCACTAACCAATCTACTCCCAATATTATATCAAAGTCTACCATATCCAAGACTACTAGATCTGCAGGTAGATGTCTAGCCTCTTTCTCTATATCCACATCTCTATAAATCTGGTTCAGCATAACTCCACTCCCCAAAGGTGTGTTTACAGACAAGCATTCAGATATACATTCAATACACACACCCCATACATATATAAATGACTCAAAGATACATGAAAAACTTATCCCTATGTTGGAGGGCATAAACTTTAACTGGTGCTCTTTATCCTTGACCACTCTGAGATCGATCTATCTGAAACCCTAGAACCACTTGTCTTTTAAGCTCCTTGCATTCTATGGCCTTACGTCCATGTTGCTTACATTTGAAACAAAATACTTGTGGGATAACTTTATCTGTACAGAATCTATGGCTGTGTCTAACCTTGTTACATGAAAAGCAAGCATTCTCAGGCCATTTACAATCTTTAATATCATGGAGTCCATGGCAACTGATACACTTTCTCTCTATACCCTAAATTGCTGATTTGATCTAATGAGTGATAGGCCTCTTCCCCTTATCTTAGGTAAGAACACTAGTGGCTGGTCTCTTTCCCAAATATACCTAACTTCACTAAGCCTCATAACCTTTTATCTTATTCAAGCCTTGCTCAACAGTCTTTGCTTTGTTGACCATAGCTGAGTAATTGGCCAAATCAATCAAATTCTCATGGTGTTGATTCTTAGGCTCTAATCATGTGATAAATCTGCTCACCTTAGCATTTTCACTCTCCTTTAGAGGATATGGAAGAAACCTAATCAACCTATTCAGTTCATTATCACACTCCTCAATGGTCATTATGCTCTGTTGTAGAGTATAGTACTCTTGCAACATCTGTTATTTGACACTTTCGATGAAAAACTCCCTATAGAAAGCCTGTTGGAATCTATCCTAGGTAATCACTCTAGCCATATGTCTATTGGTGCTCAATCACCAATTGTTTGCTCTCCTAATGAGCAAAAAGGAAGCACACTTTACCTTCTTATTCTTAAGGATATTTAGGGCAGCAAAAGTCTTCTTTACCTCTTCCATCCATAATTAAGCATCAAGCAACCTGCCTGGCTTTAGGTCAAACTTATACATTGTAAACCTCTAGATTTTTTTTATACCGAGTTTAAGCTCAAACCCTAGAATCAGAAGATAACTAGAAACTCTAATGTCAACGAAACCTATACCAAACCCTAGAATTTAGATTCGACAATCACATGCTCATAAGCCTTAAACAACAAAATTGGGATAATGGTTGATAATAGTTCGTAATAATATAGAGAAACTTAAAAATATTAGATCCATTAACTTCTAGTGTATTTCGAATCCAAACGGGATCAATTTTTGAAAGCCATACCTTGGTACACTAGATGGTAAAAATATTCTGATGATACTGTTAGATTCATAATAATGTGAGGAATCTAAAAATATCAATTTCATAATTTTTCGGTAATTAAAAATTAAAAATATCACATTTATACATGTATTTTCATTACTATAGATAAATTATTAGTCTTGTTTACTATTCATTGTCCTATCTTATTATACATTACTATTCATCTATTTATATTTCTTTTTACTATCTATTCTTACTACCTATATACTTATTTTCTTACTTTTTACATTTCTAATATATGTTATATATCATCATAACTTACATGTTACTTACTTTTCTTTATAAAATACAAATTGAATTATTTTCTTCCCCTATTCTATGCATGGCCGGTGCCTCCTCATTGTCCTCTTCTCGCTCTATCTTTCTTTTTCAATTTATTTTATTACACACAACTTCCCACCATCTTGAACGATACCCATTTTCCTCAAGTTCTTTTATACACTCATTTTACATAACAAAACTCTCTCAAAATTTCTCCACAAATCCTTTCTACACAATTCCTCTCTCCCAAAACCCTCTTCAACCAATTCCTTCCAAAATCCTTCTCTATACATAAACCATCTACCACATATCACTACCCATATAATCCTACTCTCATCATCTTCTTCTTTCAACATAAATACACTTATGTAAAACTTTCTATCATTATTATCTGTGTCATGTAACTTAGCATGATCATGGTGTTGTTTCTTAAAACTCATGTGAGTTGTAGAAGAAATAACATGTTCATGTTTTGTTCTTACACATGCCAAGAATTCTGATTTTATTATTTTGTTATTATGATTATATTATGTTATTATTATTATGCTCCTAACTTAACCTTGTGTGTATATATATATTATAATATATATATTTCTTAGAGTCTAAATGCTCATTAACTTTTACTAACATGTTCTTACTATTATTATTGCTTTGTATTTTCTTCGCATTTTATTTCTTTTGGACTAGTCTATTCTTAGTCCGGGGTTGCTTTGATGAAGCTAAGGCTCATAATACTTGACCAAGATACCTTAATGAAGCTAATATTCTCAATTCTTGATCTTATTATCTTGCTTATTATTTTGCTTCTTATATTTTTCCTATATTTTCATCTTTTTCATACTACATACTCATGTACATGCATCATTATAATGTATTGTCTCAACAAAAATAAAGAGAAATTTTCTTTATAAAGGAGAATGGAATAAATTCTGTTAATATATAACTTTGTCTCTAAATGAAGATTTTGTCATCAAACACATAGGAAAATTATTTTTACAACTCCTTTTTAAACTCACCATGAATTTTCTTAGATGTTAATGAGGATAATTTTTCAAAAAAAAAAAAATTAACTTAGAAAATCAACACTCTCTTTTCATGATAAGTAACATAAAGCTTAATAAAACTTAGTGTTGATAATTCCTTGATATGTAATTCAAAAAAAAAAAAAAAGCCTAAATTAGGATTTTTCCAATCTCATGATAAAAACCAAGAACTAAACTAATTTTCAAAGTTAAGATAAAGTCAACTCACTAGTTATAAACCCACTTAGAAAAATAAAAGTTACCAATTTGCTAACTAATAAACCCATTTTTGAAGAAATAAAATATAAACATGTTAAGCTCAAAATAGATATCATCAACAACTTGAGAAAATTTAAACATGATTTTATTCCAAGTAAAATTGGTAAAGAACTTAAAAGACCAAGTTTTAGAAATAAAATTTATCTTTAAAGAAGTTAGAAAATAAAAATAAAAGGAAAAGACTTATTTATCAACCAATTTTAAAAGAAAAATATATACAACTCATTATTATAGGCTATCAACAACTTAATAAAAATTTTGGAAAGCTCGTTTTACCACTAGAGGAAATTTGTAGAAGACCAAAGTCAAGAGAAAATTAATTTATTTTAAAAAGGAAATTGGAATACACAATAAAAATATACTCATTTATTATAACCAAAGAATTCGTAAGTTCTATCAAACTACTTAAAGAAGAAATTGTTAAGATTCAAGTTTTCAAGTTTTTTTATGAAAAATAATTGTTGAGACAATACCATTAAAAATTTGCAAACAATATGAGTCTATATATTATATATTCAACCATACAAATATCCATATTTTTGTATAAGAATTTTTGACAAAGAAAAGTTTGAAAATTGTATTTCAAGGGTTGGGATTTTCGTAGTTATTCTGTACCAATCTTTCTCACGACCTAAAAAACTTTTTATGATAAACTAACCTTAGATAATATATCTTTTCGAGTAAGTAGAAAATAGTATATAATATGCGAAATTCCGAGTTAAAATAAGCAAGTTATTGTCATTTTAAGTTGAAATTTCACTCTATACGATTTTTTACGAACTTAGTTTAATAAAATTAGCAAGTTTAAGTAGAACTTCTAAGAAGTACTCATTTTTGTATTTCTCTTATATAGGTGACGTGGAGACGGAGTTCCTATACCCCGATGATTACTTTGACTAGAAGCTTCCACACAAATGATCGAGTGAGTTTATTTCTTACATTTTGTACCTATGTTTTTACCTGTAAAAATTAGTTGCACTAGAATTAGAAAAAGATAAAGTGGAAAGGTGCATGTGCTTTATATATATGGTTGAAATTAGATTTAAGTATATCGAGGGAAGAATTGTTAGTAATGAATGTTTAATATAGTATAGGAATGATTGTCTGCAAATTCTATGACCACCCATAAAATATTTAATCATGAAATGAGTATCTAATTAAATTAATCCATACATGTCATTGGGTGAGTTCATTGCATTTATTACTATACCTTTGGTGGGACAAAGATATAGTAAGGAGGTTCATAAGCCCGTAAGATATATATAACGGCGAGGGATCACCCGAATTAAGTTGCGGTTCATAAACACCCAAAAGAAATTATGTTTATAGCTGGGTAGTGGCTCGAACCAAACTACAAAGGAATTATATCTATAAAAATCGGTCTATTCGGCCTAAAACCCCTAACCCCGAATGAAGGGGTAAATCCATTCAACATATGATTCTGGGAAAATCATATATATTGTTTGCTCATGTGCTTGTGTATCTCATATGGTTGTTTAAAGTAACTTGCTTGGAATATTGGTCGTTGAGTGTTTAATTGTAGAAATAATGCTCATTAAGTGTCACGTCCCAAAGGGTACCCTAAACGTAACAGTCTACCACACTCAACATTAATGCTTAAGTATGACAACCTTAGTCATTCCCGAAAGCTTTGATATTAAGTGTAAGGCGTGCTCTCATAATTTTAGAGGACTATGCATGGAATTATAAAGCTTAAGAAGATATAATAACAAATTAAGAAAAGATGATTTATAATATTCATTTATTCAAAACAATAGTCTTACAAATCTTAAGGGCATTCCCCAGCCACAAATCTATTACAAAAATATTTCTATGAAGTTTATATCGTATCCAGCACTAAACTTTATCTAGAAATTCCTTAAACAAAAAGGAAAATACTTGGCTGTAGGGTCCACGTGGCCTCAACCACAAATAGGTAAACTGCAAAAGATATCTATAGGGGTATAAGCTAATAGGCTTAGTGAGAACTATTTCCATAAATAAACTTCTTATGTAATGAAATTCAAACAAGTTATTTAAGCAGACAAATGAAATGCAATATACACGTGGCCAAACAAGGCATATAGTTTTTCCATGAACTATATGTTGAATGGATTTACGCCCTCCATTTAGGGTTTGGTGATACTTAACCTCAAGATAAGTAGTTTTAGTTAAAAAAATTTATGATTTCGATCAATACTGCCAAGCATATTAAGTCTACTTGAATTGAGCCATTCTTCTGGACTTCCGCCAAGCATTTATTTCCATGTCACCAAGCAATCGTTTTTTATCATAAACGCCAAGTGTTGCTTTCGACCTGAGCTACCATCCTTCTTACCCAAGGATAATAACCCAATGCAATGTGACTTACTTCATGATATGCATGAATCAATTTATTTATGATATCATAGCAACATTATTATCAAATTTAGGGTGATCATAGCATTTCATACAAATTAAGGACTATTCTAAAACAAACATTTAATCAATTTCAGCCTCTACATTCTTAGGATACTTTCAACAAGTTTTTCGCATACATATCAATTTATCTTTTCTTAATTCTTATGCGACTAAACTACAAGCACAATCAAGTAAAGCAATTTAAGGAAATAAACTCACGATGCCATGTCGACACTTCTCTAAACGGATGAGTCGTTCACACACTCCACTTAGTCAAAATAATCTTCAGGATATAGGTATCCTTCCTCGAAATCACCTAGTCAAGGAAAATACCCAAAATGAGTATTTTTTGATGACTTTCTTGAATTTTGACAAAACAATATCATAAAAGCATCAAAGTTCGTATAAGAAAGAATTTCAATTTAAAATGGCCATAACTTGGTCATTTTAACTCGGAATTACGCATATAATATACCGATTTCTACCTATTTGAAAAGATCTATCCATTTCTAAAACTATTTTTTATCAAACTAAATCATTTAGGCTCCGAAACAGTGGTGATCAAATTCACCACGAATTTTCCCTAACCCAAAAGCAAATTGTTTCAAACATTAAATCATTCAAAAATTGCTTTGATAAATACTTAGTTATCTATATAGATGAAAAATTCCTTTTTTATAGAAAGCTCATATTTTATCTATGCTCAAGTGTTTGTTGTCCAACTAAATTTCTTGGGAAAAACAATGTTAATTAAAAGTTTAGAAAACTATAGTTTATAAGAAATTCATTTTGTAAATCCTTTAAAATGAATATTTTGATTCATTTGTTTTCAAATATTCACTTTATGTTTATCTTAATATTTTTTTAAATGACTTTTTGATAAAATAAATTTCTTCTTTTCTAAATTCTCAACATTAGTGCTACTTTTCCTCTTTGTATTCTTTGACTATTTATTTAAAAAAAATCTTGGTTTTGGAAACTCTTATTTTTGTTTCAAGGGATTTCCTTATACTATGAAAATGATTTTAGTATCAAAGTCATCTTCTTTTAAGAAAACAAGTAATATAGAAAGGATTTAAAAAGCTTTTTTCAAAATAAAAAGTAGCTTTTAAAATAGTAGTCAGTTCTTCCTAAAACTTGGAAAAGAATTTTGCTTTGGTTAAACCATAGATTTTATACTTTATGTAACACTATTCTTAGGTGATAAAATCTTATGTTTATCAAATATAATTTGAGCTTGGAAAATTTGGACAACAATCTTAATGGGCATGATTATGGGAAATAATAACAAGCAAAAATAATAAATAAAGTCAAGTATTGGGAGTCTTAGCTTCTTCAAGGCTCCCGGGACTAAGAAGTAGACTAGTTCCAAAGAAATAAATAAAATAAAAGAAGAAAAAAAATTTTTGACTTGATGAGGACAAGTCTAAGACTAGATACTAGTCTTAAAACAACAAGAAATAAATAAATTGCAATGAAAGAAATAAATAAATTACTTTGCATGGAAATAAATAAATTACAAGTGAGCTTATATGCTCTAAAGAATATATATATATAATGTAGATATATAATAATACTTAGTTAGATATAATAACAATAATAATATGAACAAAGTAAAATAACAACATAAACATAAATAGATATTCATGAACAAGAATAATACATGAACATAGTGTAGCTTCCATAACATTTAGTTTTTGGAAACTCACTCCATGGTCATGTAAGGTTACATGATATGAGAAGAAAGAACTTGTAAAGAAAAGTTTACCTAAAGAGGGTTTTTGTAGTATTATGTGGTAATGGGTTTTGTGTATGTAGAAGGTGGTTTGAGCTTATTTTGAGAGAATTTTGAGAGAGTGTTGAGAGGAATATTTGAGAGAGATTTGGTAGTAAATTTGTGGGTAGTAATTATGTGAAAGAAGTGAAAAAGGAGGGCGTATTTATAGGAAATGAGGAGTTAATTTTTGTGTGATTTAAATAAAGGAAAATTGAAATAGAATGAGAGAGAGAGGGACAAGGGGGGCGCCGACCATTATATGAGAGAGGGAGAGGAGAGATTTTATTTTGTATTTTTGTTGATTAAATGAAGTAATAAGGTAGATGTTAAATAAAGTTGTGGAAAAGGTGAAAAGTAAAGGTAATAGGTTATGGTGTTGTAAGAGTAGGTGTTAGAAAAAGTAGAGATAAAAGAATAGTATAGAATAGTAATGAATAGTGTAATGTAAAGTAACTATGACTAATAAAATACCCCTAATAAGAAAACACGTGTATACTTGCGAAATCTGTTATTTTTATTTATCAAAAAATTATAAAACTGATATTTTTGAAAACCTTACATTTTTACGAGTTTAATAGTATATCTAGAATATTTTTACTATTCCGAGCCCCGGGACACGTTTTTTAAGAACTGTATCTATTCAGGTTTAAAACGATTTGCGGTTTTACTAATCTGATATTTTTAAGCTTCTTTATGTAATTACAAACTATTCTACATGCTAATCTCTTACTTACTTTCTTGGGGTTGCTTATACGAAATTGCCGGACTTAAATCATTTCGTCTAACTAGGGTTTTGTTGACTTTGGGGTTTCCGATTGACTTTCTAATTAGGATTTAAGCTAAACCAGTTTACAAAACTTTAGGGGATTACACTAAGCGCATAGCTTATATCCTCTTAGATATCTCTTGTAGTACTCATATCTTTGGTTGGAGCTTAAGGGATACTTCACCCAGGTAATACCTTTTGGAGCCAAGAGATTTTGGTTAAAATTCAAGAATTAGAAGTAGAAATAGATTTCCAAGCAGAAATTCAAAATGTAAATGGACTTTGATAGAATTAGTTGTTTCATAAGGGAAATGTAAACCCTCAAATTTTTGGAATCGGTTTAGCATAAAACCCTAAACCGGAAGTCAAACGGAACCCTAAAGATCAACAAAACCGTAGTTTACCGTAACCGATTAAGTCCGGCATTGCCGTTTTCTTTGGCCCTGGAAAACGAAGTTGGGATAATTAGCTAGAATAGTTCGTAATAACCATAGGTTTTATAAAAATATCAGTTTCACAAATTTCGAGTGTCCTTTGAACCCAATCGGACACAATTCTCGAAAAGTGTGTCCGGAAGCTCGGAATAGTAAAAATATTCTGAATACACCGTTAGACTCTTAAAAATATAAGGTTTTCAAAAGTATCAATTTCAAAATTTTTCGGTAGCTAAAAATAACAGATATAGCTATTATACGCGTATTTTCTTGCTATCGATACTTTATTAGTCATATCTGTCTTACATTACACTATTCATTACTATTCTACACTATTTTTTTATCTCTACTTTTTCTTACATCTATTCTTATACACTTCATAACCTATAACCTTAACTTTTTACCTTTCCCATAACTTTATTTCACATCTGCCTTACACATTACATCTTTCATTTAACAAAAGTCAAAAAAATAAATTCTCTCCCTCCTCTACATCAAGTGGTCGGCGCCCTCCCCTCTCCAACTCCTCAATTTTGTTTCAATTTTTCTTTATTTTAATCACACAAAAATCACTCCACATTTTGCTATAAATACCCCCCTCCTCTTTCACTTCTTTCACACATTCACTATCCACAAGTTCATACAAAAACTCTCCCAAAATCTCCTCTCAAAACTCTCTCAAAATACCATCCCAAAACTCTCTCAAAATAATTTCACAACAACTTCTACCAACAAACCAAAACCCATAACCACATAACCATATCAAAGTCTTCTTTAGGTAACCACTTCATATCACTTTCTTCTTCTTCATGTCATGTAACTTTACATGACCATAGTGTGAGTTTCCAAAAACTACAAGTTATGGAAGCTACATTATGTTCATGTATTGTTCTTGTTCATGCAAATCCATTTATGTTTATGTTATTATTTTTGTTTTTATTATTGCTAATATATCTAAGTATTACTATCTATATATATATATATACACATATTTTTTAGAGCATATAAGCTCACTTGCAATTTATTTAATTCATGCAAAGTAATTTATTTATTTAATTCATCGTAATTTATTTATTTATTTATTCCTTGTTATTTTAAGATTAGTCTCTAGTCTTAGACTTGTCCTCATCAAGTCAAAACAAGTTTTCTTTCTTTCATTTTATTTTATTTTGGGACTAGTCTACTTCTTAGTCCTGGGAGCCTTGAAAAAGCTTAGACTCCAATACTTGACTTTATTATTTATGCTTTATGTTATTTTGTTTAACTATTAGTCTCATAAATCATGTTCATTTATATTGTTGTCCAAAAATTTCAATTTCTAAAATAATTAAACAAAGGAAGAATTTTGACACTTAGAAATAAGTTTATGTAAAGAAGAAAGTCTATGGTTTGAAAACAAAAATAAAGTTATCTCTTTTCAAGTTACAAAAAGAAACTATTAAGATTTTAGAAACTACTTTACTATAAAAAGTTCTTAAGTCACATATTGTTCCACTTTGTTTTATCAAGAAAATAAAACTTTTATGAATGGATGATTTCTATGAAAGACATAAGACATGAGGAATGAATGAGAAATTTTCAAAAAAAGATTTTTTGTAAAACAAATAGACAAAGGAAATTGTTCAAGAAAACTAAATAGGAAGAATAGTGCATTTTCTAAAATAGTATAATTATAGAAAACTTAGAAAAGGGAAAATTTTACTTTCAAAAGTTACTTAGGAAAAGTAATGAAACCAACACAAAGCATTTTTAAAACAAAAGGGAACAAGGTATTTCATTTCGAGGAAATTACAAGAACAATTTTTGAAAAATATATTTTTCTAAAATCTCCAAACCGACATTGTTTTACTCAAGAAAAATAATTGGATAACAAAACAATTGAACATGCTTAAATATGAGTTATATAGTTATAAAAAGAGAATTTTTCAATATAGATAACTAAGTATTTATCAAACAAAATTTGATTTCTTAAAACAAAGTTGTTTTGTGTTGGAAAAATTCGTGGTGAACTTTGTCGCCACTTTTTCGGGGCCTATACGACATTGTTTGTTAAAAGTAATTTTGGAAATGGGTAGATCTTATCGAGTAGGTAGAAATCGGTATATTAATGCGCGATTCCGAGTTAAAATGACCAAGTTATGGCCATTTTAAATTGGAACATTCCCTTATACAAACTTTAAACGTTTTTTGACATTATTTTATCAAATTACAAGAAAATCATCAAGGAATACTCATTGTGGGTATTTTATTTGGCTAGGTGATCCCGAGGAAGGATTCCTTTACCCCGAGGATTACTACGATTAAGTAGAGTTTGTGACCGACTCATCCGCCTAGAGGAATAATCGACATGGCATCGTGAGTTTATTTCCATTAAATGCTATACTTGTTGTGCTTGTAAATTAGTTGCATTAGAGTTAGGAAAAGATGAATCGTTATGTATGTAAAATAATTTCTTGAAAAAAATTTAAGAATATCGGAGCCGGAATTGTTTTAAATGTTTGTTTTAGTATAGCATTGATTTGTATGAAACTCCTTGATCACATTAAATTCAAAAATAATTATGCTATGACTTTATAAATAAATGAATTCATGCATACCACTAAGTGAGTCATATTGCCATTTTGGGTTATTATCCTTGGGTGAAGGGATAGTAAGCTCATGTCGAAAGCAACACTTGGCAGGAAATCCGAAAGCGATTGCTTGGCAGCTTAAGGAAAATGCTTGGCGGAAGATCCGAAAGCAATGTCAAATCAAGTAGATTCGGAATGCTTGGCGATGAGTGCTTGCGAGCATAAAAATTTTTATTAAAACTACTTGTTGAGGATAAGTATCACCAAACCCCGAATGGAGGGCGCAAATCCATTCAACATATAGTTCCTGGAAAACTATATGCTTGTTTGCTCACGTGTATGTTGCATTACATTTGATTGCTTAATCAACTTGATTGAAATCTTGTTACAAGAAGTTATTTATGGAAATAGTTCTCACTAAGCCTATTAGCTTATACCTCAATAGATATCTTTTGCAGTTTCCCTACTTATGGTTAAGGCCACGTGGACCCTGCGGGTAGGTAATTTCTTTTTGGGTAATAGAAATTTAGATAAAGTGTAGCATTAGTATTGATGTACAAATATCCATGTAATAGATTAGTGATCAAGAGGAAATGTCCCTAAGTTTGTAATGCCATTGATATGAATGAACGATTATTATGAATCCTCTTTTCTTAATATGTTATTTATATCTTCTTAAACTTCATAATTCCATATATGGTCCTCTAAATTTGTGAAAGCACGCCTTACACTTAATATAAAAGCTTTTGGGAATGGCTAAGGTTGTCATACTTAAGCTTTACTATTAAGTGTGGCGGACTGTCACGTTTAGGGTACCCTTTGGGGCGTGACAGGAAAACCCCTTAAAGTTTGTAAGAATCTTTATATATCTTTTAAGAACCTTGATTTTATTGTTATGATTTACTTCTTTAATTGCGATTATGTGTAACTGCTTAAACGACTTAATTCAAAGTTTGGTATGCTACGATTGTGAAAGTACGCCTTACACCCGATATTAAGACTTTCGAAATGACTAAAGTTGTTATACTTAAGTCATAATATTAAGTGTGGCGGGCTGTTATGTTTGGAGCACCTTTTAGGGTGTACATACACCAAATTCACAATTTATTCAAACTCAACACATTAGCATGTTTAGCACCATTACCATTTTGTCTATGGGTCTCTGTCTCTAGGACTCCGCTTAACCTATATCTGTAAACCTCGGTTTTCCTAGTAGTCAAGTAAACTTCAGAAACCGGAAAATGGATGAAACCCTAAACCGGATTAATT